>SJYX01007541.1:93318-118041 GCA_006410675.1 Oreotragus oreotragus
GCAATCTTGATTCCAGCTTGTGTTTCTTCCAGTCCAGTGTTTCTCATGATGTACTCTGCACAGAAGTTAAATAAGCAGGGTGACAATATACAGCCTTGACATACTCGTTTTCCTATTTGGAACCAGTCTGTTGTTCCATGTTCAGTTCTAACTGTTGCTTCCTGACCTGCATACAGATTTCTCAAGAGGCAGGTCAGGTGGTTTGCTATTAGTGACCCATTAAAAAAATAAAAGGAAATCTTAAAAGGAGGATAGTACATTTTTACACATTAAATGATTAAGAAATGCATAAATACTCCAATAAATATGAACTCAAGTCTGCTTGGAATGTGAGCATTGGAACGGCTATAGCTTATGAGTTACTATGAAATAGTAAATGAAGAGTTATACGAAAATGAGCAGCAATGGAAAGACATGCCTCACTGTCCTTGTGTCATCTCTACTGTATGGCTGAAAATGTAAACATGTTAAAAATAAGCAAATAAATAAAATCAATAAATTTCAGCTACTTTATTAGCCTCCTGTTCTCATATTAAAAGTGCCTGGAAGGTTGAAGATTCAACTGCATGCCATGCACATCTCTCTAATGTTCAGCATTAAAGCCAAGTTTGTATCTTCACATCAGTACAATTGTTTTCAATGACATTTAAAATGCCAGTTAACACCGCTAATCTGTCATGGTATAGCTTGTTGAATTTCACTGTCACTGTCCTCAACATCATATACATCCACATGGCATCAGCAGGTTTTTGGTGAGATAAACAGGTTGGGACTCTAACTCTTCAATATCCTCATTTTCTATCTCCTCAAATCCAATCTGTTTTCCTAAACCAACACTTATGAATTTAAAACATTTCTGTGAGGGTTCAAGTTCTTCAAAATCACAACTCACTATGAAGAAAAATTTTCCACAATACATAATGCAAACACTCTTTTGTCATCAGTCTAGGCTTCTAAAAATGTTGGCAATGACTACTCCAAAGTTAAGTTTCTCAAAATTCTAAAACCATATTTGAATCCTCACCTTCAATAACAGTAATTAGTATCTTAAATGCTCACTTTAAATAGCAACTCATAAATGCTGCTAACACATTTTTACTAAAAGACTGTATCAGAGAATGGTTTTTGGAGGCAAACGAAAAAAAAACTGGGGTTGAGTTCAGCTTCTGTAGAGGGACAGGTTTGATGAATTACAAAAATTTTTAAAGCTAAGTGTTTTCATTTGGGTCCTATTTTTGCAATAATTCTCTGTAACAGAGAAGAATTAAGTAAATGTATCAATGCAGATTTGGCCGGTCCATCCATTTTTGCTACAGCTAGTCCATGGGGTCTCTTGATATGTCTGAGCGACTTCACTTTCACTTTTCACTTTCATGCATTGGAGAAGGAATTGGCAACCCACTCCAGTGTTCTTGCCTGGAGAATCCCAGGGACGGGGGAGCCTGGTGGGTTTCCGTCTACGGGGTCACACAGAGTCGGACACGACTAAAGTGACTTAGCAGCAGCATAGTGAACTCCAAGACTGAGTTGAACAATTCTCTTAAGAGGTTCTGTCTGTTAAGTGATAAAACTACCACTGGGCTTCCCTGGTGGCTCAGTGGTAAAGAATCTGCCTGCCGTTAGATCCCTCGGTTGTGACGATTCCCTGGAGAAGGAAATGGCAACCCAGTCCACTATTCTTGCCTGGGAAATCCTATGGACAGAGGAGCACGGTGGGCTCCAGTCCATAGGGTTGCAAAAGAGTTGACACAACTGGCAGCGAAACACCAATAACAAAACTACCACTGTCTTTAGCTCCAAATCTCTATCTGGAGTTGGTGCTGAACATCACAATACTGGTACTTTCAAAGCTTTAAATTCTAAAGTACCATTTTCTGTCTTTCAGATTTGAGTCCTTCAATGCATGTGTTCATTAACAGATATCCGTTTCATCAAAATTAAGAATTTAATTCAATATACAGCTGCCTTGCCAGTTTACTGCTGCACCATTGTTATAAAATAATTTTGTAGTTTCCTCATCTGCATTCATCACTTGGTGTGACAGCTGATGGCCTCAGAATTTGTAACATCATTTAAAAATACTACAGCAGCCACTACTGACACTATGAGAAGGCAGCATAGGGTGATTTCCCATTTAAGATCTTTATATGGACATATAAAGGTACACATGAAAATGGTTGTTTCAGATTTTTTCATCCTTTGGTTTTTAATCCAGATGTCGAATCATTTTCCCTTTCATTTCTTCATGCTTCTTTTTACTGACTTCATAGCATGTTAAGGTGGCCCAGCCACATACTTTCATTATTTGTGGCACTCTGATGGTCCACAATGTGAATTTCTTTATGCCTGTATCTACCACATGTTCTCATTTCTTTCCAAACATTTGTTTCAAGCCTCTCCTCAATACTTTCCCTTTTTTTATACATTGCCTGGTATTTATTTCTCTTTTTTTGGGCCGTATCCCATGGCACGTGGGATCTTAGTTTTCCGACCAGGGAATGGACCTGTGTTCCCTGACTTGGGGAGTGTGGAGTCTTAACCACTGGACAACCAGGGAAGTCCCTGCTTGGTATTTTGGAACCACAATGTTTAAATATGTTTGAGATGTTGAATGAGTGCTTTCTTCAAACAGAATACTTCACAAATGTGAAGGAAGAGAAAAACACAAACTTGTGAGAAAACAAAGGTGGTAAAACGCAGCAGTTAGTAGATGTCTAAGGTATGCTCATTTTCTTCTGAAGTGGCCCAGGTTAGCTGGGTGCAGTTTTCTTAGTCATCTACCTTCTGTTTCTCATGGACAAACTTGTACAGAAACAACACAAAATTCAGGTCATACACAAACTATTCTATAATATGTTCACTGCACTGAAACAAGTTACGATTTTAAAAACAGAATAAACTGATCTTTGTGAAGCAATTCTTGGCTTGAAAGGGGGGGTCCTGACAAGACCAAATGGTTGACATGGAGTATTAAGTGACCATGAGATGGGAGCTGTTAGGTGACCTGGGTGTGTGATCTACCAAGACTGTATCTGAGCATGAGCAGCAGCATCCCATCCTCAGGCGGAAAAGGTGACAGTGTATTTGAGACTGAACTTAAGCAGGTTCAGGAAGCACAAATAAGCTGCATGTACAGGTGTCTCAATCACCTCAGATACACAGATGACACCACCCTTATGGCACAAAGTGAAGAGGAGCTAAAAAGCCTCTTGATGAAAGTAAAAGAGGAGAGTGAAAAAGTTGGCTTAAAGCTCAACATTCAGAAAACGAAGATCATGGCATCTGGTCCCATCACTTCATGGGAAATAGATGGGGAAACAGTGGAAACAGTATCAGACTTTATTTTTTGGGCTCCAAAATCACTGCAGATGGTGACTGCAGCCATGAAATTAAGACGCTTACTCCTTGGAAGAAAAGTTATGACCAACCTGGATAGTATATTCAAAAGCAGAGATATTACTTTGCTGACTAAGGTCCGTCTAGTCAAGGCTATGGTTTTTCCAGTAGTCATGTATGGATGTGAGAGTTGGATTGTGAAGAAGGCTGAGCGCCAAAGAATTGATGCTTTTGAACTGTGGTGTTGGAGAAGACTCTTGAGAGTCCCTTGGACTGCAAGGAGATCCAACCAGTCCATTATAAAGGAGATCAGCCCTGGGATTTATTTGGAAGGACTCACGCTAAAGCTGAAACTCCAATACTTTGGCCACCTCATGCGAAGAGTTGACTCACTGGAAAAGACTATGATGCTGGGAGGGATTGGGGTCAGGAGGAGAAGGGGACGACAGAGGATAAGATGGCTGGATGGCATCACTGACTCGATGGGCGTGAGTCTGAGTGAACTCTGGGAGCTGGTGATGGACAGGGAGGCCTGGCGTGCTGCAATTCATGGGGTCGCAAAGAGTTGGACACGATTGAGCAACTGAACTGAACTGAACAGGTGTCACAGACTCCCNCTCGATGGGCGTGAGTCTGAGTGAACTCTGGGAGCTGGTGATGGACAGGGAGGCCTGGCGTGCTGCAATTCATGGGGTCGCAAAGAGTTGGACACGATTGAGCAACTGAACTGAACTGAACAGGTGTCACAGACTCCCATGGGACTGAATTCTGCTTTACTATTGCCCCTCCATCGACAACATCTATCGCACTATGGGAAATTCTTCATGTTCAGATAAAGTGGGAGAAAAATCTTGAAATTATTTTACGAAGAGTTCACATAACTCTTAGTTAGAACCAGCTGAAAGTTAACAATATAAAATTCCACTTATGACAGCAGTGCTATACACAACTTTGGGTAGTAAAACTTATTGTCCATTTTATATAGAAAGAGATGGCCAGNTTACAAAGTGTTTACATAACTCTTAGTTAGAACCAGCTGAAAGTTAACAATATAAAATTCCATTTACGACAGCAGTGCTATACACAACTTTGGGTAGTAAAACTTATTGTCCATTTTATATAGAAAGAGATGGCCAGAAGTACAGATAAATGATATACCATGGACAGTAACTCAACAGAAGAACGAGAGTGGCAGATCAGTGACCAGAAGTCTGGGGAGGAGGTGCACTATAGAAGTTTTTCTGAGAACAAAATATAAGGATAAGAGCATCCCATATGAATGCTCATCAAAGGATGTTTAATGTATAGGAAGGAGCTTTTAATAATCATGGGGATGAGATGATTCATTCTGGGAACCAAAAGAAATCTCAGCCACTTGGATGCATGCTCAATGTGCCTATACACAAGCGACCATGGCAATATGGACTGAGTCTGAGCATGCACATCAACAAGACTTTCTCAAACTAAGATTTATCCGGCTATGGCTACTGGTGAGTATTTGACCTGCCAAGAGCAGAGGCCATCAGTGGATTCCCATGACAGTGAGACCCATTCCTTGGGAGATTCAGTCAACTGTCTGGTGGCAAGCTGATGACATTTAATCCCTTTCATCATGAAAGGGACAGTAATAAGAAATTTACTGTGAGTATGGATTAGCCTTTCCTACCCACCTGGATTTGGCAACAGCAGTTATGGATTGAACTATGTCCCTCCGAAGTCTTCTGATGAATAATCCCCAGTACCTCAGAATATGACCTCAACTGAAGACTGGCTCTAAGTAATTATTACTGAGGTAATCAAGCTAAAATGAGGTCATTAGGGTGGGCCCTAATCCAATGAAGAAGAGGAAATGTGGAAACAGACAAGCACACAGGGAGCATACATTGCAAAGATAGGGCAGAGATCTACAGGTCAAGATACATCAAAGACTGCCAGCAAACCACCAGAAGCTAGTCACAGAGGGATGCAACAGCCTTTAGAAGGAAACAACCCTTCTGATATTTTGATCTTGGACTTCTAGCTTCCAGAACTGTGAGAAGCCACTCAGTTTGTGGTCCTTTGTTACAATGCTCCTAGGAATCCAATGGCATCACATACAGATATATAAAAAGCTTAATCGATTGCTGTGACACAGCAATCAATGTTTCTGACCAGGGGAGCCAATTTCACTGAAAGAAAAGTACATCAAGGGATTCATGCCCAGTGGAATTCACTGATCTTTNAAACTACCACTGGGCTTCCCTGGTGGCTCAGTGGTAAAGAATCTGCCTGCCGTTAGATCCCTCGGTTGTGACGATTCCCTGGAGAAGGAAATGGCAACCCAGTCCACTATTCTTGCCTGGGAAATCCTATGGACAGAGGAGCACGGTGGGCTCCAGTCCATAGGGTTGCAAAAGAGTTGACACAACTGGCAGCGAAACACCAATAACAAAACTACCACTGTCTTCAGCTCCAAATCTCTATCTGGAGTTGGTGCTGAACATCACAATACTGATACTTTCAAAGCTTTAAATTCTAAAGTACCATTTTCTGTCTTTCAGATCTGAGTCCTTCAATGCATGTGTTCATTAACAGATACCCGTTTCATCAAAATTAAGAATTTAATTCAATATACAGCTGCCTTGCCAGTTTACTGCTGCACCATTGTTATAAAATAATTTTGTAGTTTCCTCATCTGCATTCATCACTTGGTGTGAAAGCTGATGGCCTCAGAATTTGTAACATCATTTAAAAATACTACAGCAGCCACTACTGACACTATGAGAAGGCAGCATAGGGTGATTTCCCATTTAAGATCTTTATATGCACATATAAAGGTACACATGAAAATGGTTCAGATTTTTTCATCCTTTGGTTTTTAATCCAGATGTCGAATCATTTTCCCTTTCATTTCTTCATGCTTCTTNCTCTTCTTCTTTCTTCCCTCTCCCCTCCCTTCCTTCCTTAACATTCAGGACATACCGCTAGTTGTCTCTGCTCAAAGCAAAGACATAGGGAGCCATGTTTTGTCCCACAGGTGCCTTCCCCACCCTCCCTGGCCACAGCGTACGGGGCCAGAAGTGAACTCTAGAGCCCCAAACAACCAAACAGCATGCTGGTCAGCAGCAGAATACTTTCTGTCTCTACAATTTAATCTAAGAAACATGGGAAAGACTGTTCCATCACTAGTAGGAGCCAAAACTAAAAAAAAAAAAAAAAAAAAAAAAAGCCTTAATGTAGAGTGGGGCCAGAGCGTGCTGAAGCCATGCACAAACCACATAGTTAAGAGGAAGAAGAAACTGTGAGTAAGAAATAGAGGACCGAGTGACAAAGATGAGGTAGAACAGTCACACAGAGGGAGGTGAATGCAGCCCACAGTGGGGGGAACCTGGTACCCAACCCTGGGCTGTCTTCCATTCCAGATGAGGCCCAGGTACCCGTGGCCTTATCCTTTTTCTTCTTCCCTGGTGCTCTGCTCCTTGTAGCCAAAAGAATCTTTATTAGTCACATGCACGTACACACACACCTCCCCCTACACACTCACATTCCTACAGAACTAATATCTTCTTCTGCCATCTATGTGCTCATATTATTTATGCATATGTAAATGCATTGAAACACACATGACTGGAAAGACATATATAAGGAGCCACTTCCAGTCCCAGTAATATTATTTTATCAGCTTGAATGCCTGGATGAATTTGATCTTAACACATAGCCCACTTCAGTAACACCTTCTTGGTAAGGCACATAAGGTACAGAAGCCTTTTTTTAAGAATGTGAAATTTTAAGAATTAATGAGTTTACATGCAACTTAAGATGTGTGCTGTTTATGGAATACAGGTTATATTTCAATAAACAATTTTTTAAAAAGAAAGAAGAGTTCAGAGATGTAAAAATATCAAAAATAGTATCGGGAACTCATGTACACCTCTGGTGGATTCATGTCAATGTATGGCAAAACCAATACAGTATTGTAAAGTAAAAAAATAAAAGAAAAGAAATATCAAAATAATATATTTGTCTCTCACTTCCAACTTTCCTAGGTGATTTCACATTCAATGTGCTAACAAGTTTCGAATTTGATTGAGTCACCAATGTGAACCCTGTTTGTAGAATAGAAAAATGGTGCCTCTTAGTAAGTGCTAAATCGCAGACATTTATAAGCAGTCTAAGGGGTCTCTGCAGAACCGCCTCTCACCAAGTTTCATGGCTTCATGGTTCCAGCTGTAAGTACCCCCGCCAATACTGGACATCTCAGATGAGCAGTGACAATTTTGGTGGCACCACAGGAAGTTCCTACCTTCTGCCATCTCCTCAGGAACCACTGGTCTCTTGGGAGCTACAATTCTGCAATGTGCTTTGATGTGATTGACTACTTATGGAAGTGCAGGTAAGTAGGGTCATGCATACATTGAGTTCCCCTGATGAAAGATTCATAGTCATCACATAATTTTGAAAAATAAGAAAAAAAAAATCATTGTCAGAAAGAGGAGAGAAGACTCAATATTCTGCTGAGTTGTCTTTTTAAAACTATATAACAATAATGTTGATTTTGAAGTGGGTTTCTGAAAGGTGGACATTGATATAAAGACCATGATGTATTTTCCCATCATGGCTTTGTATAAAAATCAAGCCTAAAATAATAGTACTATTCAGACTTGGATAGGTGTATATTTCCCACAGAACTTCCCCATCCATTTTCCTTTGGCCCACTCAAAGAATTTGAAGGCAAGACAAGTACCATCCCTAGCTCACAGACAAGAAAACCAAAGATTAAGAGAGTCTGTGTCTTGTCCAGAGTTGCTCAGCTGATTAGTGACAGACAGGAACAAGATCCCAGATATTAGGACTCCTATTGAATGAGTATGAGGTGCTTGTCCCCTCCAACCACATAATAAATGATCTCCAAACCTAACAGAGAACTCAAAAATAAAATCATACAAAACTCAGCCTGAGGCTAACCTAGGATCAGCTCGACCAGCCAGAAGCACCACCACATCCAGTTGCAGCTGCAACATAGCCCTCCACTGAAAGAGCTCTGACCTTCCAGAGTCATCCTCAGCAAGCATTCCAAGGAAAGACACTAGATGCTACCCTCCACACACTCAGAGATTAAGCCTCCTCAAACATTTCTTTTGCTCCACACACAAGAAAAGAAATAGTTAAACTCTGAGGCCTTGCAGGGAAATTATCTTATTACTTGGGAAACATTTGTGATTCACATCCTCATTAGATAAAAACATTGCAAAGGCTTTTAGAATTTGCAGGGGGAAACATCAGATTGCAACAATAACAAGAGAGGAACATTAGCATTTCTGTTTGTTCACTGGGTCCATAGTCAGGAGCAGCAGCAGCTCCCAGCAATTTGTAGAAACGGGTTTTAATTCCTGAATGACAATCCTGCCACTTAGAGTCAGATAAATGAACTCCATGTATACACACAGATAAGCACAGAGCTGTGAACTATATGCCTATACGTGTATGTGTCTGGTAAGCTGAAATTACAGCTTTGTGTTACATTAGTTTTATCTCCTGGCTAATGCCCAGGATGTAGTTAGAAAGTCAACAGCAAGTTCAAGTTCAGTCAACAGCTATCAGTGGTGTGTGGACATTCTTCAGAACAGATTGTCTTCATACCACTTCAGATAAGGGTAAATAAAACCCAGTTCTAGATTTTATGTAGTCATCAAAGGTAACATTTGTCAAGTGGGATCCATAGACCCCTGTTTTAGAAGCAGCCTGTGTGGCTGTTAAAATTTCAGGTAACTGGGCCCCCAGCCCAGACAAACTGAATCAGAATCACTGGGGATGAGTCCCAGGAAACTGCAATATTAACAGGCACCCAGGGAATGCTTGTGCATCTAAGGAAGAGAGAGAAGAGGCTAAAACAAGGGGAAAGGCTGAACCTTCCTTCTGGGAGCAAGACCAAGAGAGAGATCCCCCTCATTACCCCAGAACATCTCCCCCAGCTGCCTTCAACAAGCTTTGCTTCTGCCAATTCAAGGTCAGCCCTGCCAAGGCCCATGCCCATAAAAGCCAGATTTGTTGATCCTACATAAGCCCCTCCTCCACCATCAAGTGGGGTCCAGGTACGGTCTGGGCTTCCCCACGGCTGGCCTCTAACTTGGAGGTGATCATTTTTAGTCCCTACACACCTACTTGAACATCAGGCTGCCACCATCCCCACCTGCACTCTGGGGTGGCCTATGAAGGTTCCCTTTCAGCCTCAGCTTTCCCACAGGGAAGCCCTTGACCTTCTGCCCTAACCCCTGCCAGCCTCTCCACTGCCTGGACTCCACATTGGACTTCCTGTCCATCATCCTTTGTCAGGTGCGTGAGAGATCCTGGGAGACATCAGAAGCTGTAGGGAGGTAACATCATCACGTGGATGCTATGACCGTTATGTGGTCAGATCTTACAGAGAAAGACCTTTCCCTCTGCAGGTGGGAGTAACCTGCAGGCTAAGTCACTCTTGGCTTTAACTAGTTGGGGATGTGTCAGACTGGCTCTTAAACTGGAAGTCTGGACCCTCAGGGGACCTACAAAGTGGTGAGGTGGCTGCGTTCCCTGTTGGAGGAAGGTATTGCTATCACCTTCTAGTGAAGAGAAACAAGGGTCTGGGAATGAGGAGCTCAGGCCTGCAAAGCTGTGCCAACCCCCGCTTCCCTTACTATTCCCCAGTCCCCTGTACCCACACCCACCCGCAACATGTACTCCTAGAGTATAGATTATCAGGAAAAAGCACAGGACAGGGCCTGAATGACTTGTGCATAAAGGACTTTGGGGCAGAATCATAAATATGAAGTATGTAAACAATTTCTACTCATTCTTTAATATTTAGTAGTGCTTGAAAATGTCAGCTGCTTTATTTAGCAGAGAAGAGACACAAGAAACAGGATTTTTAGTCTCTTGAGAAAAATGGCTTCTCATAGAACATCCGCTTAGGTCATATCTAAGTCAGACTTCAGAGAGGAGTAATGAGTATATCCATGCTTGGTATAAGTAATTTAAAGTCAGGGGATGGAGAGGAGAGTACACTCCTGAGGCTGGCAGGGTGGTGCCAGCAATAATGATTTTATAACAACCTAAAAGGAAGGGTGAAACATACCAGGTGGGATTTGAGCTTTCTGATTCAAAGGCTTCTCCATCACCTTCAGAAAACCAGGTTATTTCCCTGCTTAATAAAAGAGAACACGGAATGAGGCAGCAATGAGGGGAGATGTATGTGTCAGGGTAAGTCCACTGGTTTTATTAAGTAAAAGAAGAAAATTCCCTTATTCTCTGATTCAAAGAGAGACAGAGATAGTTACTGAGGTGTCAGGTATTTTTCCAAACCTTTGCACACATCATCGCTTGTAATATACACAAAAACTCTGGGAAATAGGTACTATATTGACTCAGACAAGAAGATTGAGCCTCGCTGAAATTTCAGCAAAAGTAAGCCTGAGGTCAAACATCTAGTAGATAGCAAAAATCAAAATTCAACCACAGTTCTGCTTGTTTCCCAAATGTGTTCACCTTCAGCACTGTTATATGGCTTCTATCAGGCACGTACTTAACCCAGAGAATCAACCAGAATCACTGATCACAGGCATTAGACTACCTGGACTCTGACCCCAAGCAGACCAGATAACCAATGGTATGAATGCCTGGAATCCCCTGGCCTGTGGTGCTAGCTCCCGCTGCCTTGGTCAGTTTTCCTGGCCCCACCCTGTGTTTATTGGCCGTTGATGCTAATTCTCCTACCTCCCCCACTGAACATCCCATCACATTCAGAAACCAGGAGTAGGCAGTTTAGGACACATAAGATGGTTTCACCCATAACAGAGTTTGAAATTCCTCCATAAACTTAAACCTACGTATATGACCACATTCTCCAACTTTCATAAACCTATAGAAAATCTGCTGTTAAAGGCTTAAGCACTGGGTTGGTTGACTTTGTTTTCAAAAGAGAGCCACTGTGGCAGCCGCGTTTTCTCTGGCAGCATGCCTTCCTAGAGAGTTAGTCGAGACCATACGGAAGTAAAGAAGCAGAGATGCACTTGGCTGAGCTGACCTCCTGACCAGGATGCTCCAAGTGAAGCACTCATTGACCACAGAATCTACAATATAACTCACCTTTCCTTCCTTCAAACCTACAGTGATTTCTTGCCTTGGCAGAAAAAGGTGTGTTTGAGCATGCCACCTGGCTGCACATTTGCAAGAACCATCCAGATATGCACTAATACATGGGCTTAGCAATCAACATCTTCACTGTGTGGCTCTGGAACATAGAGTTCACCCGAGGCTCCTGAACGACAGAGGCTCTCTGTGCCCTCTTTGTCATGACTTGTGCTCCCTCCCATGTGCAGATGAGATGGCTTCTCAGCTGTCAGCTGGAAAGATCACATTCTACTCTGGCTGAGTCAGAGTCCAGGTAGTCTGATCTACAGGTCCAAGGGTGGCATCACTGGGCAGTAGTGACTCTGGTTGATTCTCCGGGTTAAGTGTGCGCCTGATAGAAGCCATATAACAGTGCTGAAGGTGAACACATTTGGGAAACATAGAGAGCTATGGTTGAATTTTGATTTTGCCACTTACTAAATGTTTGACCTTAGGCTTACTTTGGGGAAGGCAATGGCACCCCACCCCAGTACTCTTGCCTGGAAAATCCAATGGATGGAAAAGCCTGGTGGGCTGCAGTCCATGGGGTCGCTAACAGTCGGACAGACTGAGCGACTTCACTTTCACTTTTCTCTTTCATGCATTGGAGAAGGAAATAGCAACCCACTCCAGTATTCTTGCCTGGAGAATCCCAGGGATGGGGGAGCCTGGTGGGCTGCCATCTATGGGGTCACACAGAGTCGGACACGACTGAAGTGACTTAGCAGCAGCAGCAGCAGGCTTACTTTTGCTGACATTTTGGCGAGGCTCAATATTCTTGTCTGTGAGTCAATATGATAATACCTGTTTCCCAGAGTTTTTGTGTTTATTACAAGAGATGAAGAATGCAAAGGTTTGGAAAAAGCGGTAGCTTTGGAAATGAATAGAGAGGGAAAGGCAGGGGGTATACCCACGGTGCTCCAGAGTGGACTATCTTGGATATACCACTACTCACGAGACTGCCTCTCCCAGCCGCCCCTCCAGCTTAAGCTGCTCAGCTGCAGCCTCGGCACTGGAGACGTGCTCAAGCTGACTTTGCTCAGAGGCGACCCCTGACTGCATTAGAGCCCACAGGGCAGCGCGCTCACATGCATTTCCGTGGCCTGTGGCGGGGCTCGACATAAAACTAGCCCCAGCCAGGGAGAGGAGTCAATAGCTGGCTCGGAAACCTTCTCATGAATCTGGAACTACATAGAGAGAATTGGTAATTGTAGTAGAGAGGAGTATATTCCAGCAAATATGTGGGTCCCATGGATAAAAAGACACCAGAGTCCATGAACTATGGATCTGAGCAACTTGGAGCTTCCCTGGAGCGTCCCAGTCTTGGGATACATCCCCATCTCCATGAGGCTGGAGATATACACTTAGTGTAACTGCTCTAATTGTATAGATTCACATTTCCCTTATTCTTCCATGTGTCCTTACATTGCACATCCCCCTTACCAGAGGTAAACCGTGGGACTCTGGAGAAAGCTGTACACCATGACTTTCCATTGGAAGACTCACTAAGCTCAGTAGTGTACTAAAGACTCTGATATCAAAGTCCTGCAGAGAACAAATAAACATTTTTACCTTTAACTCAACATTCCCTGAAGAAATTTTTTCATACACCACCCCCCCCAACACTTTCCTCCTCAGATTATTAGTATCTTGGGAAACCAATCGAATCCTCCCTAAAATAATAAGCAGATGATACCAACCTGTCCCTTGAAGGTAGCCCATTGGTTCTAACGAAAGCTTCCAAGGACAGGTGGGAATGAAAAGGGTTCTATGGACTGGAGAGATCTGGATGGCCCAAACATGGCTCAGCAAGGAAGGAAAAGAGGCACAAATTTAAAGATGAGCATCACCAAAGGGCAGGAAGAGGGGAGAGACAGGATCAACATCAGGGACAAGTTGACTGAAAGAAGGTGGATCCAAGCCTTGCCATTAATGCTGCCATTATGTCCGCAATTTATCAAACAATAGCCTTTAATACATCTATGACAGCCCTTGATTTGTTTTAGGCTGTATTCATATCCCTGTTATTGTTTTAAATTCACTGGGGATAATTTTAAACTAATCCTCTAATCATTTTTTCCAAGAGCCCTCATCAATAAAACTGAAAGGATGATTAAAATAACCCTCTGTGTAGAACAAACTAAGTCAAAATTACTGTGGGGAGTAAATTACTGAAACAGAGATATAATGTCAATGCCATTGTTTATAAAAGATTTGCTGCCAAATGCTATCTCAATTCAAAAGAATGCTTGGGTCATAACCTGGTTTTTGCCAGAGTATCCAGGGAGGAAAAAAAAAAAAAAAAAAGATATATGAAGCCTGGATTTTGATCTCCACTGGCCCACCTCTGTCTTAGGAAAGATATGGATGGATGAATGAATGGAGGTCCTATACAGGTAAGGGAAGCCCTGCTGCTGCTGCTGCTGCTGCTGCTACGTCGCTTCAGTCGTGTCCAACTCTGTGCAACCCCATAGACGGCAGCCCACCAGGCTCCCCCGTCCCTGGGATTCTCCAGGCAAGAATACTGGAATGGGCTGTCATTTCCTTCTCCAATGCATGAAAGTGAAAAGTCAAAGTGAAGTCGCTCAGTTGTGTCTGACTGCTAGCGACCCCATGGACTGCAGCCTACCAGGCTCCTCCATCCATGGGATTCTCCAAGCAAGAGTACTGGAGTGGGGTGCCATTGCCTTCTCCAAGGGAAGCCCTAGTCCACCAAGCCCAACTTTGTTCCATAAACCCAGTCACCCTCCCAGCTCATCTCAGCCTCTGTTCCTGTGATCTCCTCTCATAAACACTGAACCCCTAAAGAAGAGGCTAATTTTGAGACATGAGCCTGGCAGAGTGATTATTATGGGTATCCACAGCCTCGATCAGTGGACAGAGACTGTACTCAGGCCAGAAAGGGCTTCCCACCAGGGCACTGTGTACATTTTCTCCACCATAGGCTCCTGCACTCCACACAGAACAGCTGGTGCTTAGCAGCCAATCAGGCAACTTCTGTCTCAGAGGTATAGTCAGCGAGCAGCGTAGGGAATAAACACCAGGAAAAACCTTAGAAATCATTTACTTCATTCCCCTAAACTTGCTGAATGGGAAACTGGAGCCCAGAGAGGATAAGTATTTCGAAGGCCCTGGCTACACCAGAACAAAAGAGGAAGTCTCACAATGTGTTTTTCAATGAGAGAAACTTATTTTCAAACATACACATTATGCAGTGCATATGTAACATCTGATCAAAAGGGAGGCCTCTGACAAAATCCCAAAAGAAAAGAAGAAAGACACAGTGGCTTATTTGAAATGAAGTTGGACTATTTTAAAATCATGAACCAATCCAATCACAGGAGAATATGAGCATATAATTAATTTTTTTCTGGCCATCTGGTTTACAAAAAAATTTAAAAATAATAAATCCTGAAATAAATAAGAAAGAATTAACTCTAAAGCAATGTCCAAAAGTTCTGAAAGAATATAGCCATGGAGTCAGCTGGTTCTAACCCCAGCTCTGCCATTTACCAGAAATGTGACACTGGGAATGTTAATCTATGAGTCAATTTCATCATCACTGTAGGAATGGAAGCCATGAGATTACTGATGAGATTAAAGGACAAAGTAAGCAAAATACCTGCCCCACTATAGGTGCTCATGTTGGGCTCTCCCCACTGATGGGTCCCTAGATGCCAGTACCTGAGATCTTCGTTCCCAAACTTGGAGAGGCAGTGTAATGTCCTGACCAGAAGTTCTTCATTCTGGCTGCAGTTGGACTCATTTGGGAAGTTTTGAAAAATCTAGATGCCTAGATCCCACTCCAAGTGAATAAAACTAGAGTCTTTAGAGGTGGGCCCCAGGCAGAAGTCTTTGCTGTAGCTCCCCAGATTATTCCAATGTGCAGCCAGGGATGACAATCGCTGCCAAGAGTCCTATTGCTGCACAGTAAAGACTTTGCCTGGAGGAGGCAATGGCACCCCACTCCAGTACTCTTGCCTGGAAAATCCCATGGACGGAGGAGCCTGCTGGGCTGCAGTCCGTGGGGTCGCTGAGGGTCGGACACGACTGAAGTGACTCAGCAGCAACAACCAAGACTTTGCCAGAGAAGCTACATTACTGGAACTGAGCAGATCCCTGAAGCTAGAACAGTGGCTTGGCTTTACAAAAACTAATTGCTGATGCCAAAGAGCAATCCTTCTGACCACATTCAAGTGGGGTCGCTGAGGGTCGGACACGACTGAAGTGACTCAGCAGCAACAACCAAGACTTTGCCAGAGAAGCTACATTACTGGAACTGAGCAGATCCCTGAAGCTAGAACAGTGGCTTGGCTTTACAAAAACTAATTGCTGATGCCAAAGAGCAATCCTTCTGACCACATTCACACACTCAGAGCTGATACATGTATGCTGAGCGCTTTCATCATCTCATTTACTCTCAGCACAACCCTAGGCGGTGACTGCTCATATCAAGCACACATTGCACACGAAGAAATGAATACTTACAGAGGTTATTTAAATTACCCAAGTGCCAGTAAATCCTAAGTAGAAATGAAACTTGAACTCAGGTCAGTGATGCCAACACCTTTGAAGGCACTGACCACATCTTCCTAATCTTTCACTGAACACGGCTCCCTGGTGCCAGCCACTGACTGACCCAATCAGCCTTCACGCTGACTGATAGAAACTGTGGGTCTGAATAGAAGCTGAGTTGCACAAAGTGACCAGGTCACTATAACCATTCCCACCACGGGGAAAACAACCCAAAGAATAACCTTGCTTATGTTATCAGTCAAGGTCTAGCAGGAAACAATTTTACTCAGATGCTTCAAATAAAGATAAAGACAAGACTGCCCTCGGAGGAACAGGAAGGGCTAGAGAACTGACTAGGAGTATTGCGGTCCCAGAAATTAACAACAGGAGGAGGAAGCCATTCCCACCTCGAGGCCTGAAGGGATAAAGGAAAAAGCAGTGTGACTGTAGTCTGGTGAAGAAGGGACCAGGTTTTCCAGGTGGCCTACTGGGAAAGAACCCACCTGCCAATGCAGGAGACAAGAGCTCTGGGTTTGACCCCTGGGTGGGGAAGACCCCCTGGAGGAAGGCATGGCAACCCACTTCAGTATTCTTTGCTGGAGAATCCCATGGACAAAAGAGCCTGGCAGACTACAGTCTGCAGGGTCACAATGAGTTGGACATCACTGAAGTGACTTAGCACACACTCACCAAGAAGGGACCACCAGGAGACCTGTGGTCACCCATGGTTGCAGCCTTGATGCCTAGCAGAGAGAGAACTGGTAAGAAAGCTCCAACTTTCTCTCCCACACTCCCAGCTCCTGCTGGTGCCTCCCTCTACTCAGACCCAACCAGATGCCCACCAGCAAGTGATCCTGGAGCAGGCAGCCCATGTGGGTCAGCCTTCTGGGGCACAGAATAGAGCAGGGACGGGAGTGACGAGGCCTGGGCTAGGGGCATAGGAAAGTTGAGAATAATCCAATGAAGAGAAAAATGTGGCTTTACTGGGATGGATATACACAGTGTAAATGAATTCTTCACTCTTCTAAAAGGATTTCTTCAATACCTTTCCTAACAACAACAGTGGTTTAAGGTTTCACTGTGGGCCTGGCACTGTTCTAGGTGGTATACAGAGGTAACAGGTATGAATCTCAGCTCAGATTCAAGGGTGTAAGAAATATTGCATCTTGGAGATAGCCAAGAACAGGGGAGTCTGGCACGCTGCAGGCCAAGGGGTCATGAAGAGTCAGAAATGACTTAGCGACTGAACAGCAACAATTTATTTTTTATTTTGAGCTCTTATCCTACCAGGATGACAGGAAGCTTAACCTCAGTCATCACTGGGGCTTTGCAAACCCAAAATTCCACGACATTAATACTAGGTGACAAGGTACCATGGTACACAGTCCAAGGGCCCTCTAGCCTGAATCACTCTGCACACATGTTCCCTCAGGAATATCCCCTAATCCAGCTGTCATGGCCTTTCAGATCCAGTGGCTCCTTGGAGGCACATCAGCTGGGGCCCAAGACCCTCTGCTGAGACACAGAACCCCAACAAATCTCATGCACATGTGGCCACTATTTTCTGGGGTCCTTCTAGGAAGTAGGACTTGGGTCCCCACTGCCCAAAGACATGCAGAGCCTCTCAATAAATCTGGAGAATCTCCTTTTAATCAGAGCAAAGTCTTCCTTCCTGTTACTTTTTCTGACAACTTTGTTTCTTCCACAGTGCCTGTTCTCCCTTCTAATTCCTCTGGAACCTCTATATTCTCTGATAAGCTTCCATTTGTAAAAGCAAAAGCTGGTGTGTCTCTGGAAGCTACTTCTCCTTCCTTTCTGACCACTTAGCTCCTCTTAGACACTGCCCTGTGCTTCAGTGGGTGGTAGACAGGGAGGTAGAAAGCGAAATCTTGGCAGGAAAAGACATAAATCAACAGCTCAAAATATGATCCAGCTGTACATATATTTCTTTAAACTTTAAGACAACATATACTTCAATTCCTAGCAATGGGGCTCAGAGCAATTCAGTTCTTTGCCCAAGCCTGCACAGGACAAAATGCTGCTGTTAGTCCTCATCGACCTGCCTCAAAAACCTACCTTTGCAACTAGTCCAGAGACGTTAAATAGATTTTCCCTTGTGGGAATATTCTGGCTGGCTGGGATGGTTCCCTGGAAACTGTGTTGGGAAGGATTCTGATCCTTAACTAGCTCACTGGGAAACAGTGCCATGATTGATTGCCAATGACTCTGTGAGTGCAGAAGGCATGCATATTTTGCATCCATCTACTAGAAATAAGCCATTATAATGAAATAAAACTTTTTAAATGGTTTGAATTTGTAAAAATTAATTCTGTATGAAATGGCAGGAGCACATCTATCTTGTACAATGTATCAACAGGGCCGTAAAGAGACTCCTTCGAGAGGATCTCCCAAGAATCAAGGCTGCTTCTAATCTTTATTTTAATTTTATGTTCCTTTTATTCCCAAGGTGGAAGAAGGCAGTCACTGTTTCTGCCTGATGTACCCTCCATGAAGGACAACCCTAGAAATTAACTTGTGGAAGCTGCTATCTCTCTTCCTCTTTGCTTCCTTTCCCCCAACCCATCACCTACCCTAAGGAAAGGAGGTCAACAAAGCATGGATTATTTCATTAAATTTTTTTTTTACATTCTCCTTTCAGTAACTCATAAATTTCCTTCCTTTGAGCACTGTAAGTTCATTGTTTTTTGTTGATTTATGTGAAACTGGGGATCTTTATCAGTTAAATTTTAAAAAATACACTGCTCTATATTCTTGTCAACTTAATTTTCAGGATTTGTCTTATTTTATGTTGTGAACTTTGGGGACAATTTGTTCTGTTTTTGCTTGTTGGCTTCCAAGCCCAATACGGGTGAAAGTACTTCACATTTTCCCTTGTTTCATAGCCTGAGCCATCATGTCTACACTCACTTTCCTTTGAAGAAAAGATTAACTGTTTTTAGCTTTATTATAGGAAGCAGACTGAGCCTAATATAGACAAGTTCAAACAATATTCAACACAGAATCAAATATTCTAACTCCAGTGCTGGCTCCCCCAATTTTCTGGATTGCCTTAGACAGTCTTGTGGCTTCTGTGAAGTGGGTACAACTGAACTTCACAGGATAGGTGTGAAGCTCATGTTTACTTCTGAATTTATGGATCCTACATTCATGTTCTTTGGTTGCAAGCAACAGATTATTACTGTGGTTTATGTAAATAGAAAATTGGAAAAAGTCTGAGATCACTTACAAAATTTCAGAAAGAACTGAACTTTCAGGTGTAGGGAAGACACAAACCAAAGAAGTGTTGGAAATCCTAAGCATAAAACGTACAGACTTTCACTCAAGGGTATTACCACGAGGTGATTCTGCACTGACAACCTTCCATCCTCCTGTACCTTGGCTCAAGTTTAGCAGTTCCAGGAGAAAGCAACCTAGATATTCACTGACAGATGAGTGGAGAAAGAAGTTGAGGTACATATATATACAAGGGGATGTTATTCAGCCATAAAAAGGAATGCATTTGAGTCAGTTCTAATGAGGTGGATGAACCTAGAGCCTATTACACAGAGTAAAGTATGTCAGAAAGAGAAAAGCAAATATTGTAAATTAACACATATATATGATCTAGAAAGATGGTACTGATGAACCTATTTGCAGGGCAGCAATAGAGACGCAGACATAGAGAACAGACTTGTGGACACAAGGCAGGAAGGAGAGGGTGCAATGAATAGAGAGAGCAGCATTGAAACATACATTACCATGGGTCAAATAGATAGCCCCAGTAGGAATTTGCTGCATAATGCAGGGAGCTCAAACCCTGGGCTCTGTGACAACCTAGAGGGGTGGGGTGGGGTGGGAGGCAAGAGGGAGATTTAAGAGGGAAGGTACATATGTATGCCTATGGCTGATTCATGTTGACGTATGTTAGAAATCAACACAATATTGTAAATCAATTATCCTCCAATTAAAAATAAATTAAAAAAAAGAAATTCCAGGAGAGAGAATGCAATTGGCCCAACTTATTCCTGGAACCAGGATGTGAGATACTGTTTTGAGGCCCAACCTGGAACCGTGTCAGGGATACAGCAACTGTTAGCAGAAGAGATGGGAAGGGGGGTTCAGATAACACAACAGGCAGGTGAAAATAAACTGCTACCTTGGTCCACAGCTTGGCAGCTTCCTGGGACACAAATACAGACACATGCACATACATTTCTCTAGGTTCAGAGCTCCTGGAAAGTTCCATAATGACTGTAGCTCTTAGTCTACACTTCTAGATTAAATGATAAACAATCCCAAATAACCTGAGGAAAAGAGAAAATAAAAGAAAATCTTCATATACACATACAGTGCAGTAAGCAAGAAGATGCAAGTAGAAGCTGTAAGTTCACCTCCCCAGCCTGACCATTAAACTACAGCTGGTGTTCGTGGCTCATCACCACCTCTAATATCTGTTTCATGTTTCTCTGATCTTTGACCAGAACTTCTGAGAGAACCAGCTGAAGTTCTGTCATGACAGGAGAAGTGACTCTTCTAAGGGATCTTGGCCCTTGATGGTTTCTCCAATAGAGCAACAGAGCAACTATATGTTGAATTTGACCACATGACACAGCACAATAAGGGCTTCCTTAGATTGTACTCATTTTCTTTTGATGACTTCTTGATAATCAAGGTGAATCACTCTAGTCAATTCCATCACCACTTTTCCCCTTCTCAGATGGTATGAGGAGCCTAATATGGCCTGTCTCAACTTCTAATTCAGTGGATCCATTCCTTCCGCAATGAAAGAATCTTGCATTTGATTACCAACACCAGCAGAAGCCAGATTCCCAGGAACAAGGGCCAAAACTCAGAAAGTAGGTTATTGCACACAATCATTAGATCCTCCCTGCTCACTGGGAGAACAACTATGAAGGATGAGAGAGAACTATGCAGATGAGAGTAATAAAACTTAAAACAGGAGAGGGCGGTCCTAAGATGGCAGAGGAACAGGACGGGGAGACCGCTTTCTCCCCCACAAACTCATCGAAAGAACATTTGAACGCTGAGTAAGTTCCACAAAACAACTGCTGAATGCCACACACAATCATTAGATCCTCCCTGCTCACTGGGAGAACAACTATGAAGGATGAGAGAGAACTATGCAGATGAGAGTAATAAAACTTAAAACAGGAGAGGGCGGTCCTAAGATGGCAGAGGAACAGGACGGGGAGACCGCTTTCTCCCCCACAAACTCATCGAAAGAACATTTGAACGCTGAGTAAGTTCCACAAAACAACTGCTGAATGCCGGCAGAGGACATCAGACACCCAGAAAAGCAGCCCATTGTCTTCGAAAGGAGGTAGGAAAAAATATAAAAGACAAAGAGAGACACAAAAGAGGTAGGGACAGAGCTCCGTCCCAGGAAGGGAGTCTTTAAAAAGAGAGAAGTTTCCAAACACCAGGAAACACTCTCACTGCTGAATCTGTGGCAAGCCTTGGAACCACAGAGGGCAACATAACTGGGAGGAAAAATAAATAAATAATTAAAACCCACAGATTACGTGCCCAGTGGTAACTCCCCCAGCGGAGAAGCAGCACAGATGCCTGCACCTGCCACTAGCAAATGGGGGCTGGGCAGGGAGGCGTGGGCTGCATTGCTTAGAGTAAGGATCTGGCCTGAATGCCCTGAGGGCAATCTGAGAAAACTAACTTGTGCTAGCAAACCAGACTGTGGGATAGCTACCACGCAAAAAGCCCTAACCTAAGACACCATCAGGCCAAAGGACTGACTAGAGCTACGCAATAAGCCCTAACTTAATACACCCTCAGGCCTGCTCACAGAACAAAGGACTGAGCAGAGCTAGCTGGCTTCGGACCATACCCTTCCAGTGACAGGCAGCCAAAGCCGGAAGGTGGCAATCGCGGCCCCAGAGAGGCATCCTCTACCAAAGTGCAAGCAGGCTTCTTTGCTAACAAGACTTCTTGGGATTCTGGATGGTCAACATCCTCCTGAGAAGGTGCGCCAGTTGTACACCCAGAAAACCAAGCAGCAGGGACAGGGGAGGCGATAAGTTGCAGCAACCACGCTTGCCAAACACCTGGTCACCTGAGCTGCTCGGCCCTGGGAAGGGCACAAAATGCAGGCCCTACCGAGTCTGAGCCTCTGAGGACTACTGAGTACCTGAACCTGAGCAGCTTAGACCTGGGAAGTGCACACAACCCAGGGCCGGCCTCAGACAGTTCCCGGCAGAGCAACCTAGAGCCTAAGCAGTGTAGACAGGGAAAGCACACACACCGTGAGCAGGGGCAAACCCACTGTGGCCGAGACACTGCCAGCACACGCCAGTGTTATTTGTTTGCAGCGTCCCTCCCTCCCCACAGCATGACTGAACAAGAGAGCCCAAAAATGTCTCCACCACCACCCCCTCGTGTCAGGGCAGAAATTAGACACTGAAGAGACCAGCAAACAGAAGAAGCTAAAACAGAGGGAACCCCCTTGGAAGTGACAGGTGCAATAGATTAAAACCCTGTAGTTAGTACCGACTACATAGGAAGGGGCCTATAGATCTTGAGAAATATAACACAGATCAAGGAACTATCCGAAAATGAACTGACCTCACACTACCCACAACACCAGAGAAAGTCCTAGATATATATTTATTATCATATTTTAATTTTTTTAATTTTTTAAATTTTTAAGTCCTCTATTACTCCTTTAATTTTCATTTTTATAACCTACTATTACTTTGCAAAAAAAAAGAGACCCTATTTTTAAAGCAAACTTCATATATATATTTTATAATTTTTGTGACTTTTTTTTCTTTAATATTGAATTTTTGAATAGCCAACCTCTACTCTAGATTTTTAATCTTTGCTTTTGGGTATTTGTTATCAATTTTGTACCTTTAAGAACCCAATCTTCAGTACCCATTTTTACTTGGGAACGAGATTACTGGCTTGACCACTCTCTCTCCTTTGGACTCTCCTTTTTCTCCACAAGGTTGCCTCTATCTCCTCCCTCCCCCTTCTCTTCTCTACCCAACTCTGTGAATCTCGTTGTGTGTTCCAGACAGTGGAGAACACTTAGGGAACTGATTACTGGCTGGATCTGTCTCTCTCCTTTTGATTTCCCCCTTTTATCCTCCTGGCCACCTCTGTCTCCTTCCTCCCTCTTCTCTTCTCTGTGTAACTCTGTGAACATCTCTGAGTGGTCCAGACTGTGGAGCGCACATAGGGAAATGATTACTGGCTAGCTTGCTCTCTCCTCTCTTGTTTCTACCTCATCGCATCCTGGTCACATCTATCTCCCTCCTCCCTCTTCTCATCTCCATGTAATTCTGTGAACCTCTCTGGGTGTCCCTCACTGTGGAGAAACTTTTCATCTTTAACCTAGATGTTTTTATCAATGGTACTGTATAGATAGAGAAGTCCTGAGGCCACTGTAAAAATAAGACTGAAAACCAGAAGCAGGAGACTTAAGTCCAAATCCTGAGAACACCAGAGAACTCCTGACTCCAGGGAATATTAATTGACAGGAGATTATCAAATGCCTCCACACCTACACTGAAACCAGGCACCACCCAAGGGCTAACAAGTTCCAGAGCAAGACATACCATGCAAATTCTCCAGCAACATAGGAACATAGCCCTGAGCTTCAATATACAGGCTGCCCAGTCACTCCAAACCCACTGACATCTCATAACTCATTACTGAACACTTCAGTGCACTCCTGAGAGAAGAAATCCAGCTCCAACCACCACAACACCAACACAAGCTTCCCTAACCAGGAAACCTTGACAAGCCACCCATACAACCCCACCCACAGCAAGGAGACTCCACAATAAAGAGAATTCCACAAATGGCCAGAATACAGAAAGGCCACCCCAAACAGAGCAATATAAACAAGATGAAGGGGCGGAGAAATAACCAGCAGGTAAAGGACAGGATAAATGCCCACCAAACCAAACCAAAGAGGAAGAGATAGAGAATCTTCCTGATAAAGAATTCCAAACCACGATAGGGAATATGAGTTGGGAATATGATCCAAAATCTTGAAAACGAAATGGAATCACAGATAAATAGCCTGGAGACAAGGATTGAGAAGATGCAAGAAAGGTTTAACAAAGACCTAGAAGAAATAAAAAAGAGTCAGTATATAATGAATAATGCAATAAATTATATCAGAAACACTCTGAAGGCAACAAATAGTAGAATAATGGAGGTAGAAGATAGGATTAGTGAGGTAGAAGATAGAATGGTAGAAATAAGTGAATCAGAGAGGAAAAAAGAAAAACGAATTAAAAGAAATGAGGACAATCTGAGACCTCTGGGACAATGGTAAATGCCTGAACATTCGAATCATAGGAGTCCCAGAAGAAGAAGACAAAAAGAAAGACCAAGAGAAAATACTTGAGGAGATAATAATTGAAAACTTCCCTAAAATGGGGAAGGAAATAATCACCCAAGTCCAAGAAACCCAGAGAGTCCCAAACAGGATAAACCCAAGGCGAAAGACCCCAAGACACATATTAATCAAATTAACAAAGATCAAACACAAAGAGCAAATATTAAAAGCAGCAAGGGGAAAACACCAAATAACACACAAGGGGATTCCCATAAGGATAACAGCTGATCAGGACATACTTAAAGAGGTGAAAGAAAATAACCTACAGCCCAGATTACTGTACCCAGCAAGGATCTCATTCAAATATGAAGAAGAAATCAAAAGTTTTACAGACAAGCAAAATCTGAGAGAATTCAGCACCA
>SJYX01007541.1:122646-262756 GCA_006410675.1 Oreotragus oreotragus
GAGGATGAGATGGCTGGATGGCATCACGGACTCGATGGAGATGAGTCTGAGTCGAGAGATGGTGATGAACAGGGAGGCCTGGTGTGCTGCGATTCATGGGGTCGCAAAGAGTCGGACACGACTGAGCGACTGAACTAAACTGAACTGGCAGGCCCCCAGATTTTTTCCTCCTTTTAAAAAATAAGATGTAATTTGGTCACTTTCAGTAATAAAATACAGTCTCAATTCAGAAAGTAGAATTTTTACTCCAGTCTATTAATTCATATTTCTATCTTCCTTCATAGTTAAGACTCCTTTCCACTTCTTCGCCAACTAGAAACCCACAGAGTGGTAGACCTCCTGCTTTAGAGAAAGGGCATTTGTTGGCTTCATCTCCTGTTCCCTCTCTGGAGTAGGAACATAAGGGAGAGAGAATGGGAAAGGACTCATGAGGTTCTTACTTGACTGGCATGATCTTAAGGTGATGTCTTGTTCTTGCTAAGCTAATGCTTAAATCTGATTATTGTGACTTCTGGGTTCCTTGGAGATTCCCCAGCTGAGGTCTCCCAACCTGCAGCTCTGATAATGGGGGCAATGTCATTAGTTATTCTGCTGTTGCTTCTTCCCCCTCTACCTCAGGTTTCTGGTTGACTCTACTACCCAGATACTCTCTCCATCATCAGTGTCTCCTTGCTCTGCAGTCTACTAAAACAGGAGTCAAAATATGTATCACCGAAATTAAACAAATAAATTTTAAAAAATACCTGCAGACAAAAATGAAAACATAATGATCTAAAATCCATGGGCTGCAGCAAAGGTAGTTCTGAGAGGGAAGTTTACCGTGATAAAAGTCTACCTCAAGAAACAAGAAAAGTTGCAAATGAACAACTTAAACTTACACCTAAAGAAGCTAGAAAAAGAACAAACAAAACTCAGAGTTCATAAAAGGAAAGAAATCATAAAGATCAGAGAAGAAATAAATGAAATAAACTTAAAATAAATTTTAAGATCAATAAAACTAAGAGCCAGTTCTTTGAAAAGATAAATAAAACTGATAAGCCTTTATATAGATTTATCCAGAAAAAAATTAGGGAGGCCCCAAATCAATAAAATTAGAAATGAAAAAGGAGAAATTACAACCGACACTTTAGAAATACAGAGGGTCTTAAAAGATTAGTACAAACAACTACACATCAATAAAATGCCCAACCTAGAAGAAAGGAACAAATTCCTAGATATGTACAATTTCCCAAGAGTGAACCAGGAAGAAACAGAAAATATGAACAGACCCATTACCAGTAATGAAATTGAATCAATAAGGGGAAAAAAAAAAAAAACTCCCAGCAAACAAAAGTCCAGGATCAGATGTCTATATAGGTAAATTTTACCAAACATTTAGCAAAGACTTAACACTTATCCTTCTCAAACTATTGGGAAAAAAATTGCAGATGAAGGAACTTTACAAGTTCATTCTGAGACCAGTATATCACCCTGATAGCAAAACCAAAGATGTCACACAAAAAAGAAAAGTACATGCCAATATCACTAATAAATATAGATGTACATATCCTCCCGAGAAGGCAATGGCAACCCACTCCAGTACTCTTGCCTGGAAAATCCCATGGACGGAGGAGCCTGGTAGNTCCCAGCAAACAAAAGTCCAGGATCAGATGTCTATATAGGTAAATTTTACCAAACATTTAGCAAAGACTTAACACTTATCCTTCTCAAACTATTGGGAAAAAAATTGCAGATGAAGGAACTTTACAAGTTCATTCTGAGACCAGTATATCACCCTGATAGCAAAACCAAAGATGTCACACAAAAAAGAAAAGTACATGCCAATATCACTAATAAATATAGATGTACATATCCTCCCGAGAAGGCAATGGCAACCCACTCCAGTACTCTTGCCTGGAAAATCCCATGGACGGAGGAGCCTGGTAGGGTGTAGTCCATGGGGTTGCAAAGAGTCGGACACAACTGAGCAACTTCACTTTCACTTTTCACTTTCACACATTGGAGAAGGAAGTGAAAACCCACTCCAGTGTTCTTGCCTGGAGAATCCCAGGGACGAGGGAGCCTGGTGGGCTGCCATCTATGGGGTCGCACAGAGTCAGACAAGACTGAAGTGACTTAGCAGCAGCAGCAGCAGCAGTACATATCCTCAATAAAGTACTAGCAAACAAAATTTAACAATACATTAAAAGGATCATTGTTCCTGCGGTTTAGTTGTTATGTCCAACTCTTTGCAACCTCATGGACTGTAGCCTCTGTCCATCAGATTTCCCAGGCAATAAGATTGGACTGGGTTGTCATTTCCTTCTCCAGGAGATCTTCCTGACTCAGGGAACATATACTATGATCAAATGGGATCTATCCCAGGGATGCAAGGATGGTACAATATCCTCAAATCAATCAATGTAATAAACTATATTAACAAACTGAAGAATAATAGCCATACGATTATCTCAATAGACGCAGAAAAAGCTTTTGACAAAATTCCACATCCATTTTTGACAAAAACTCTCACGTGAAAAACATCTCAGTGAAACATAATAAAAGACAGATATGATAAGTCCACAGCTAACATTATACTCAACATTGAAAAGCTTAAAGCATTTTCTTTAAGATCAAGAACAAGATAAGAATATCTAATCTTGCCACTATTATTTAGCATAGTACTAGAAATCTTTGGCACAGAAATCAGATAAGAAAAAAGAAATAAAATGAATCTAAATCAGAAATGAAGAAGTAAAACTGTCACTGTTTGTAGATGACATGATGCTATACATAGAAAATCCTAGAAATGCCATAAGGAAACTACTAGAGCTCATCAGTAATTAAAGTTGTAGGATACAGAATTAATATACAGAAATATGTTGCATTTTTACATACTAGCAACTAAATATCAGAAAGAAAAATTAAGAAAGAAATACCATTTACCACTGCATCTAAAACAATAATACACGTGGGGATAAATCTAACAATAAGGTGAAAGACTTGTATTCAGAAAACTGTAAGGCACTAAAAGAAACTGAAGACAACACAAATAGATGAAAAATATACCGTGTTCATGGGTTGAAAGAATCAATATTGTCAAAATGACTGTACTATCCAAAGCAATCTATAAATTCATTGCAACTACTTTCAAAATACCAAAGGCATTTTTTTGCAGAACTAAGAACAAATAATTATAAAATTTGTATGGAAACACAAAAAACCCTGAATAGCCAAAGCAGTCTTGAGAAAGAAGAACAGAGCTGGAGGCACCACGCTCCCTGATTTCAGACTATACTACAAAGCTACAGTAACCAAAACAATATGGCACTGGGACAAAAACAGACACGCAGATCAATGGAACACAATAGAAAGCCTAGAAATAAACTCATGCACTTGTGATCAATCAATAAACTCTGCAACAACATGAGTAGAACTGAAGGGTATTATGCTTATTGAAAGAAGCCAGACAAAGATAGATATTGTATGTTATCACTTAAATGTGGAATCTAAAAAATGAAGTGAACAAATGAATGTAACAAAACAGATACAGACTCACAGATATAGAGAGTAAACTAGTGATTACCAGTTGGGAAAAAGAAGTGGGGAAGGGAAAGACGGGGATAGGGAATTAAGAGGACATCTTATCTTAGTAGAGAAGATANACTTAAATGTGGAATCTAAAAAATGAAGTGAACAAATGAATGTAACAAAACAGATACAGACTCACAGATATAGAGAGTAAACTAGTGATTACCAGTTGGGAAAAAGAAGTGGGGAAGGGAAAGACGGGGGTGGGTAATTAAGAGGCACAAACTACTGTGTATTATATATAAAATAAATAAGTTATAGGAATATAGTGTATAGCACAGGAAATAAAGCCAATTTTTTAAAATTTAAATGTATTTATTTTAATTGGAGTCTAATAACTTTACAATATTGTATTGGTTTTGCCATACATCAACATGAATCTGCCATGGTCTAAAAAATTTTGAATCACTAGGTAACATACCCAAAACTCACATAGTATTGTAAATCAATTATACTTCAATTTTTTTTAAAAAAGCTCCAGGCAGATTTTCTCTATTGCATGACCAATATCTAGTCCATATTCATTTTGCCCTGACAATTCTGGGAGTGCAGGTTAATCCCAACCCATTCATCCTGTTTTGCTACCAGAGTTGTAGCCTCTAGATTTCTAGGACAAGATTCATACCCAAGTCCAAGTCATGGTGCCAACCAACTTCAGGAAAAATATGTTAAGCTATTCGGTAGTCTTACTGAAGTCCCACTCTCTAGGTTTATGGTGGTAAGATGTAATTACCTAAGTTAATATTAGTTACATTAACAAATAAATCCATAAATCTCAGTGGCTTAAAACAATAGAATTTATAATTATGGATGGGAGGAGTGTCTGTTCCATGGAGTCATTCAAGGTTCCAGGTTAAAGGAGGCTCTTCCATTTCCAAACATTGCTTTCAAGGTTGCCCTGGATATCTTGTTAGGAAATGAGTGAAGAGGTTGAGGTTCGAGCAAGGAAATTTACATGGATCAGGCCTAAGAGTGAGGATTCATACTTCCACCCATAGTCCCCTGACCAGAGCTCAGACACACAGTCACACCTGACTGCAAGAGCAAGTGGAAAATGTAGGCTAGTTTGAACAAAAGGAGTTTGGTGTGCAGCTAATCTGTCTCTGTCACGTGGGAGTGGTGATCTGGGAAGACCACTGGACTCAGAATCAGGACACTCAATTTCAGTCTCACTGCTGGCCACCTGTCAGGTCTTAGGCAAGCCAGTTCTTTTCTTCCTAAACCTTGGTTTTCCACATCTGTAAATCAGGGGGCTACAGGATCCCAAGCCCCAGTTCCTTCCTGCTATAGATCTATGACCCTAAGGATCACAGCTGAAAATGGAGCAGAGTCATAACTGAAAGGACAGCCGTGCCATGGATGAGATGAGGGAAGGTGTTCTGGTCACACATTGAGAGTTACTGCCTTCAATAGTATCTTTCTTCCAAAACTGAAGGACACAGATCTTTTAGGAAGGGAGCATATGTGGAAGCTGAGACCTGAAAGACTAAAATTACATTACTCCAGATGATGCTTATTTCAATTCAATTCAAAAAGCCATTACAGAACACATTCTTATTTCTCCCACCAGTATTTCCACCAAGCTTGGAATACTCACCTGCTCCCCCTCATTTCAATCACTGCATACACCACTCCTTCAACCTACCACCTAAACCATTCCACCCACTCCATGAAGTAATTCCCGACAATAAATTATCTTCCCCTGCTCTCAAATTCGACTCAGTATTTGTCATCCACTTCTGTGCTCCTATATTGGAGTCTAGTTATTTGTGGACATTTTATCTTCTCTACTAAGATAAGATGTCCTCTTAATTCCCTATCCCCGTCTTTCCCTTCCCCACTTCTTTTTCCCAACTGGTAATCACTAGTTTACTCTCTACATCTGTGAGTCTGTATCTGTTTTGTTACATTCATTTGTTCACTTCATTTTTTAGATTCCACATTTAAGTGATAACATACAATATCTGTCTTTGTCTGGCTTCTTTCAATAAGCATAATTTGTGGACATCTTATCCTCTCTAGTTATTTGTGGACCGGTAAGGAACAGGAGACTGTATTGCCCTCTCTCCCCTTGCCTCTCTCTTTCCTCTCCTTAACCCTTCCTGTCCTTCCCCGTTTTTCTAGTCCCCCAGTCCTGGATACAGGAATCTGATTGAAGGGCCCTCAGCCTGAGCTGAGGATTGGAGACTGATCACCTCCTCTTGGCAGAGAACTCAAATTCTGGTTCTGGTCTGGTCTGATTTCTGGTAGGGCCGAGTTCCAGTCCTCCCTTCTCTGGGGGCCCAGGGAAAAGTCCCATAACGCCTGAGTATCTATAGGTGGCAGGAGACGTCTGTAAGGCCACCCCTTTCGCCCCTCCCCCTCCCGCCCCTGCGCCCAGCTCCTCCCCTTTCTTCTTTAAACCTGGCTTCCTTTCCTCCCTTGAAATCTTTGATGTTAGTACTTGGATCTGAAGTTCTGTGTCTCTATAGGAGGTTTTCTGAGAGACTGTATTCTTGTATTTAAGGGCTTCCCTGGTGGTGCAGAGGTTAAAGCGTCTGCCTGCAATGTGGGAGACCTGGGTTTGATCCCTGGGTCAGGAAGATCCCCTGGAGAAGGAAATGGCAACCCACTCCAGTATTCTTGCCTGGAGAATCCCATGGACGAAGGAGCTTGGTGGACTACAGTCCATGGGTCGCAGAGTCGGACATGACTGAGCAACTTCACTTTCACTTATCTTCTCTACTAAACTGTAAGTTCCCTGAAGGGAAATACCATAGATTATACTATTTGCATTTGTACCATGTTAGGTGCTTAATTATTTATTGAATGAATGAATGACTAAGGACCATGAGAACTGTTAAAAGGCTGAATCGAGGCAGCCCTGTTGGATACAGCAGTGAGGCCAGTTTTGGTTTGGCAAGTGTACTGCTTGCTGATCGTTTTTCTCAGAGTNCCTGAAGGGAAATACCATAGATTATACTATTTGCATTTGTACCATGTTAGGTGCTTAATTATTTATTGAATGAATGAATGACTAAGGACCATGAGAACTGTTAAAAGGCTGAATCGAGGCAGCCCTGTTGGATACAGCAGTGAGGCCGGTTTTGGTTTGGCAAGTGTACTGCTTGCTGATCGTTTTTCTCAGAGTCCACTGTGGTGGCAACTGAACAGTCTACAGGAAGAACTGTGGATGCGAATCTTCAGCCAAGATAATGATCACACTAGGGTCTGATTCAAATCAGTCTTGCCCAGGGGCAGTATCTGGAGGCAAGTTAAATGATAGATCATATCCTGTCAAATCCAGAGAAAATGGCTGAGCACCTGCCAAATGAGAAATTGCAGCTGAACAGTCATTTTCCTCTTTTTCTCTCTCTTACATGCGAAGCCACATGCTCTGAGACTAAACAGAGCAGGGAAACAAGAAATAATTTGAAGAATTCAATCAATGTGGATGACTGTTCACCTAGATTAAGAGAGCAATCTACCTTTTCCCCCTCAGTAGTGGAAAATTATGAACTAGATCTATAAACCCATTGTCCAGCTCCCATTTCCCTTGGTCCTGTCCAAATCAATAGCCAAAAGTCAGGCTGCAGCCAGTCAGATTAGTTGGACAGAGCCTAGCATTGACATCAAGTCAGCCCTGAGATGGTGCCCCTGGGGGCCCATCAGCTACACTTCCTCATATGGTTCCCCTCTGTCCCAAACAATCGCCCCATTGTGGGGATGTGACCCCCATGGCACAGGTCCAATCCTGCTCACTCTCTTCTTTTTCCCTCCCCTCCTTTGTCCTACTGAGTTGTGCGTGGATCTATATAATCCTTCCCAGTGGTCAGGGACTCCTGCGTAGTCTCAGCTAGTGTTCTGCAAGATCTTCTGCCTCTGAAGATGTATTCCTGGCCCATCTGTGGAGAGAGGTACTCCACGTCCACCTACTCCTCTGCCATCTTCAGCTACACTTCCTTCACACGTGCTGATCACGCCCTCAACCGCAGACAGACAGCATGCCATGGGCACAGACAGGTCCAGGCACGGTAAAGGGCCTCACTACAAAAGCAGCAGCTCAGACGCAGATGACACCTCCTAGCAGCACCATGAGAGCTGTCCTAACAGCACTAGGCACAGTAACTTGCCCGTGGTAGGGCTAGTGTAAGTATCCATCTGAATATGTGTTCACACAGGATCACTCTCAGAAAAATAAAGCTGTGAGATACTGAGCTTCCCCTCTGGACCATGCACAGGACTAGGTATTTCATACACACTGTTTCTAGACTACACACTGTTTCCAGTCCACACACCAAGCCTGGGAAGTAAAAATGAACCCATTTTGCTGATGGGAAAACAGAGGCTCTTGGTCTAGCATGTGGTCCAAGACCTCAAGGTCAATACGTAGTGGAGCCAAGACTCCAACTGATGAACAACTCTAGAACCATGCATTTTCCACGTGAGCATGCTGTCCACTGATTTCGCTGGCTCTGTCCATCCATTTTGATTTATGGTGATTAAGGGGTGCTTGTAGACTGCAGTGCTCTTCTGTGTACATTACCTTATTTATTCTTCATAGAAGCCTGATAGGTAAAGCAGATTAAAACTCCCACTTTACAAATCGGGAAAGTTAGGATTATGTGAGAAGTAAGAACTCAGTCCCAATCATTCTTTCCCTAGATTCTGAGCCTTCCTACCATCAGATGACATGAAAACTTGAGACATAAGAGTGAAAATTATTTTCATTTTCACAACAATGTTACAATCCCCTATCTAAAATCTCCCATGGTTTTCCATATCTGCAGGATTAAATCTGACCACATTACTGTATCAAATAAGGCCCTTCTGAGCTAACATCCCCTGCCTCACCAGTCTCCTCTTCATTTCCTTCCTGCCTCTCCAATCTTGCACTGCTGTCTTGAGCCACAGCTAAGTACTCTCCATTCTCCAAAGATGCCATGATGGCGCACATCTGAGCTCTTGCCCATGCTGGTCCCTCTTCCTGGAAAACTCCTCCCACTTCCCAACTACCAGCCACCCCCCAGGCTGTTCCCACTCAGCCTTGTCATCACCTCGAATGAGATGGTCCACAGTAGGGCATTGAGTGGGTATTCACCTCTATCCACGAGGCTCCCCACTAGCAGTGCCTGTCTCTGCAGCTCATTGGATGTGAGGGCTGGCTTCCTGACGATGGACCGAAGAGCACAGCCCATTCTAGCCAGGTATAACAGCGCTGAGCTTCAGGAACACCCTCCTCCTCCCCTCGCGCTTCTCCCCTGCCCTTCTCGCTCTTCTCCAACCTTCCAGGCCAGCTCCCACCTCAGAGCCACTGTTCCTGATCTTTCCTTTGTCTAGCATACTTTCCTCTCAAGCAGTTCAAAAGGCTGACTACCCAGTGAGTGAGGCCTTCTCTAAATCCCTATTAAATTGTTACTCCATTCCTAGCCCAATACCTTTTCTTCTCTTTACATATGTTTTTAAGCAATTCTCAAAATCTGACAGACTGTATATTTCATATAATGTTTAAAAAATTTCTGACTTATGAATGAATGAATGAAACTTTAGAGCCCTAACTGCTCCCACCTACAACCTAGCCCCCAGCACAATGCCTGACCACAGAGTCCATCTGTTTCCTTCCGCTCCCTAGAAAATCCTAAAATTAGCCAAACCTGTTTTGTGTCTATGAGCCAAGACAAAGCCAAAGAAATCATAGACAAATCATAATCCAGTGAGTAAGGGTAAGTTAATTGTGTCTCTCAGAGCAACTGGTACAAGAAGAACCACTACCAGGAACAAGGGTGTAGGGACCACAGGAACAGAGAGCCAGGGAAGATGGAAAACCAAGAACAAGAAATCAGAACAGGCCAGGCAGAGGGCAGTGTGAGAAAACCACAGAAATGATGAGCCTTGCCAGGTGTGCGGTGATGAATTTCACAGGAAGACCCGAGTCGAGAAAGACAGTGTTTGCTGAATAAATGAATGATCGATGGAAAAGGTGGGGACGGTCCCCAGCAGCTGGTGGCTGGTCCTTTCAGGCTCCTCTACTGAACAGCTTTCCTACGTGGGAGCTGTGACTCGCATCCCAAGAGGCACAGGTGCCATACCAATGCCAGTCTTTGATTAACAGGAGCTAATGCAGGGCACTGCAAGCACTCGAAGCTTGGCAGAAAAGGCCAACAGCCGCAACAGATTCCCCGAGCAGAACTGTTCTATTTGATAAATGAAGGTCAGGCCTTAGTTCCCAGTCTGCAGGCCTGGCTCCAGCTTGAAGCCAGGTCGTCTTTGTGGTTCCACTAAGCAAGTACAAAGCAGAGCAGAGGGCAAACCACTGTTTCACCTGGAGAGAGCAAGCAAGCACACGGGGGCAGCTCTGAGGATGTCTGCCAAACACAGGAAAACTAGACATTGGAAAAAAAAAAAAAACCATTTTAAATTGGCATCACAGAGTTATAGTCTCAGGAGGACTCTAACTCTAGAAGCTGGGAAGAGGTCGAATATGCACGTCTAGGTGTAGCAGGATACTCTCTACCTCCACACCTTGTAGTGTAAATGAGCCAGGAGGTAAGGAACCAAGGCCAAGAAGCAGCCATTTGTTCCTTTCAAGCCTATTTATGTCATTTATTTCACTCTACTTCAAATGATTAGTTTCTTACAGTGGAACCAGAACTGGACTGGAGGGTCAGGACTTTAGAAATGCTTTAGTTGTTTTTAAAAAGTAACTCATATTAGACGAGTATTATATAAACTCAAAGACTGAACCAATACAGATCAAGACATTGATATCATATCAACACAGACGTTGATGGGCATTGAAATAGATACAGATACAGTTATAAACACAGATATAAATATATAATATAAAACATAACATTGTCTCTTAAATGCCCCCACCTCCAAACACATTCTTCTTTCCAAAGATAACCACTGATAATAACTAAGGATTTCCTTCAAATTGTTTATGTGTGTAATTTCAATCATATATAAACATACACTTCCCTGGTAAAGATCTGCCTGCAATGCAGGAGACCCAGGTTTGATTCCTGGGTCAAGAAGATTCCCTGGAGAAAGGCATGGCAACCCACTCCAGTATTCTTGCCATGGACAGAGGAGCCTGGAGCGCTACAGTCCATAGAGTCGCAAAAAGTTGGACATGATTGAAGCAACTTAGCACACACACATAAATATACACTAACATAACTGGTTGCTTAATTAATGGGATCATTATACATAATTTTAATGCCTTTTGTCACTTAACAAGATTCCTCAGTTATCTGCCTATGTCTGTACTTGGAGATACTTTTGACTTTTAATTTTAATTGTCACATGATAGCCCACAGAGTGGATATACCTTATTTTATTTAATCTCTTAAGAAAACTTTGAGCAATGTAGCTTTTCACAACTATAAAATAATATGGCACTAAACATCCTGGGAACAACATCTTGGTAGACATGAACAAGGATTTCTTCAGAATTGTTAGAATTAGAATTCTGGGCCCACCATGAATACAATTTAAATTTTGAGGGACTTCCCTGGTGGTTCAGTGGTTAAAAATCCACCCTCCAACACAGAGACACAGGTTCAACCCTTGGTCTGGGAACTAAGATCCCACATGCTATGGGGCAACTAAGCCTGCATGTTACAACTACCGAGACCAAGTACCACATCTGGAGAGAAGCCTGGCACCTCAAAAAGAGCCCGTGCCCTGCAGTGAGAGATCCTGCGTGCTGCAACCAAGACCCAGCGCAGCCAACTAAAACAAATACACGGATAGTTTTTAAAATAAAAGAAAACATAAATTTTGAAAGATACTAAGAAATAAGTCCCCTAACAGTCTTCACCATAGCGCACACCAACCGGCACTGTATCAGACACCAGTGTCCTCCCACCCTTGCCCACAGTGAATATCATAATCTTTTAAATATGTATCAGTCTCATAAATGATAAATTATAACTAGTTTTCTGTTTTATTCCCATGATACTTACTGGGATTGAACACCTTTTTATATGTCTGTCACCCATTTGGATATCTTGTTTTATGAACTGTCTGCTGCTACTCTTTCCCGCCCCACCTTTTTTTTTTTTTTTTTTTGAGCAATTTGAAAGAGCAGAAATACTCTCCTTTTTCTACCTTCTTCCCCATACACATTAGAACTTCGTTTTCACAATGACATTTTTCTTCTTGAGAAGTTCGTTTCGTCTGCCCAGTTGAACTCTTAGCTTCTCGTGGTGGAATATATTCCTGTTGCTATGTTATCTCTACACTTAGTGTTGTTAACCTCGTATACTGTCTGCTTAGCTATGTCATATAAGCCGCCTGTGCCCCAGCATAGATGCAGGCAGTGCTGGCAGAGTGAAAAGGGCCTCGTCTCTGCCCCAAGAAGCTGGAGACTTAGTCATACCCAGTAAGCTCTCTAGTGGCCGTGTCCTCACTTAGTTCGCTCATCCAACCCCCAGGGTTGCAGGTGTCTACATTGTACAAACTGAACCTTCTACAGCCAGAGTTCTAGTTGCCTCAAAAAGCGTTCAGCACAGTTTTACCTTGTATCCGTGTCTTTCACACCTGTCTCAGGCCTTGAACTCTGTTTTGTCATCACAAGTAAACTGTAAATAATTACTTGTAGGCCACTCTTACAGCCCATAATAAATCTGAGAGCCACCTGAGAACAGTAACCATGTCCTACAGTGCCAAGAAAAATAGATTTTTCCTGATTTTTGTTCCTGAAGAGGAATTTTCACTTCAACTATTGTTTCATGCCCAATATATACCATCTATAAATCTATAAAATAATTAACATTCCTTTAAATATAAAGGACTCAAGAGTCCTCAAATTCATAGCTCAGTTACACACATAAGAAATCAATGCCTATAACATAATAAACTGGATTTTCCTCAACATTCAAATACTGAATATAAACTTTTTTCTCAAACTCTCCTAAGCATTTAATTACAATCACAAAACTGATATGTCACATTCTCACAAATTCTTTAAACATATTAGAAGTAGATAAAACTATCACAAGTTACCATAGGTATTACAGAATTTGCTATTAAATTTAAAACTACTTTAAGTGTTAATAACTTTAGCTTAAATTTTATATCTTCCAAGGGTTGCGGTAAGTAATTATATCAAGTCCACTCTTCTCCCTCTCAAAAAACTCTCAGACTAGTCAACTGAGTTTGCAAGTTTTATATGCCTGATCCTTTGGGTTTTTTTTTTTTTTTGGTTTTTTTTTTTTGAGGTGGGGAGTAATGTGGGGGTTTGTTTTGTTGCCTTCTGTTTGGGTTCGTGGGGTTTTATCTGACATGGGGTTTGGTTAAGCAATTTTAGGAATTAAACTTCCTTTATTATGTCAATAAGGCTCTTAAGTTCACACTTTTCACACAGGTTTTAATATCTCCCATTGAAACAACGTACTGCACTCAAGTTTCACTTGGTTAGCATGAACCTTTGTCCATTATTGCGCTACAGTGATCTGGCTCTAGTGCTATTAGAAAAGATTACATTCTTAATTACTCTATTATTATGATCAGTAAGGCCATCCAAGTGTTTTGTTTCCTAGGAGATGACAGACTAAGTCTGTGCAGTTACCTTCACTCCTTCAGACATCTGCACAATTGAAAACCTTGCCCACACAATATTAACCTCTATCTCAACTTGGTTACTGTGACTTATCATTGTGCCAATTAAATCTTGGGCCCTCGATGTCATTTTTATTTGAGACAATGGATACAACCAATTCGTCCTGTTCCTAATGGTTTCTACTATTTTTCCCTAGACTATTTGGGAACAATAGCTCTAAGATGCTGTAAGAACAGATAAATACAATAGAAGAAACAAAATACTCATATATATTAAACCTCCCCCCCCCCAGCTTATTTGATCCTCTGGAGAAGGCAATGGCACCCCACTCCAGTACTCTTGCCTGGAAAATCCCATGGATGGAGGAGCCTGGAAGGCTGCAGTCCATGGGGTCGCTAAGAGTCGGACATGACTGAGCAACTTCACTTTCACTCTTCACTTTCATGCATTGGGGAAGGAAATGGCAACCGACTCCAGTGTTCTTGCCTTGAGAATCCCAGGGTCGGGGGAGCCTGGTGGGCTGCCGTCTATGGGGTTGCACAGGGTTGGACATGACTGAAGTGACTTAGCAGCAGCAGCATTTGAGCCTCAAATTGTTATAACTTTGTTCTGTAACCTGTTTCCTTTTAGAGCCACCTGACATCCTTGAAGAAACTTTTTTCCGAGCAAGCACAGAACATTCTTGAATTTTCCTGTGACAAGACATAGAATCATTTCCCCTCCACAAAGTTTTGGCTCCTACTGGGGGCCAATATCGGAGAAGGCAATGGCACCCCACTCCAGCACTCTTGCCTGGAAAATCCCATGGATGGAGGAGCCTGGTAGGCTGCAGTCCATGGGGTCGCTAACAGTCGGACATGACTGAAGTCACTTAGCAACAGCAGCAGCAGCAGCAGCAGGGGGCCAATATCTGGGAAACTAAGAGTGTACATGAGAGTTAGTAGTAGCCAAAAGGCTTGCTTCTGCAGCTGGGCCACTTTTGGAGGTGACAGAACTGGAAAAGATACTTCTGTTTGACTTCATGAATTCAAAATGATGTGTCTTTTTTTTTTTTTAATTTAGCACATTATGTTGACATACCCTACTTTTCTGAGAAAGGACTTTCTATCACCTTGACAATAAATACCCCTCCAAGACCTACTAAAATATCCCACAAATGCGTGTTGAGTCACATTAAATTGACAGTCTTCTGCATAGAGGTGTGGCTTCTCCCCATCCCACTATCCCTGACGAAAGGCTGATGGTGACTAGCTGAGGCGCTCTTCATCACACGCTGCCCCACCATCAACCTCACACAACCTACTCCTTACAAATAGAATTATTTCATAAAATAACTAATCTTCTTCTAGGATATAGTGGAAGTGTCAGAATCCATTCTCATCTTTGGAAAAACTGTGGCACAACTCATGGTCATCTTTGCTTCTTATATAGGTGACCTCCTTCTTTCATTCCATGCCCTCATCCTGCCCCCAAGGCAACCTCACTCCAGGGACATGACAGAGTTGCTCAGAACCCCACAGCCAGAATTTCCCTTCCCCTCTTCTTGCATCCAGATGAACTTAATGTCTGTCCCACAGCATTTTGTTGTTGTTGTAGCTTTTGATCACATTCACCCATTTCCCCCACCCAACCTCCTGCCTCTGGCAACCACCAACCTGTTTCTTCAATTTTTATGTCACACTCTTTACATAAGTGCTTACTGGATCTAACTGATTCACTTTAGCACAAAATAGTAATGGTTAACGAAAAATTAAGCTATTAACTCTTCCAGGGAATCATGAGCACCCAGATAGGCAGTGGGTAAGGTTACTTGCCCCTCAGTACCATCATGAGTGAGCAGCCAAGCTAGCTCTTATATCGAGCTTGCACCAGGAAGTTATCCCTTAAAAAGAAAGCCCAGGGAATCATCTACAATCATCAAATATAAAGATGATGAAAAGAACTGTGGCAGGAAATAAGGTTGGAGTGGTAGACAATCATTCTGTTTGCAACGTATGGCAGCATGTTCATGCAATATATAGAAGTTTGAACTTTATCTCTTTAGAACAGGGTTCTATTGAAGGTTCTTTATCAGCTGAGATTTGTATTTCAGAAATAAATTTTAGAAGTTGTGTGGAAAATGGGCTGAGAGTGGTTCTGTGCAGAGCTATAGCCTCAGCTAGAAATGACAAGAGCTGAATTAGTGGTGGAGGTAGAGAAGAGTAGGAGAATTAGCAATGCATCCAAGAAGGAGAAATCAGCCAGATCTGTGGATGAACTAGATGCAAAGGAGCTGAAGAAGGGACAAGTCTAGAGTATCGCCCAGTTCTTCGATAGGGTATCTTCAGGGATGGTGACACCATTCACTACCTCAGGGATAAATGGGGAGACACAAGTCTGCAGGGAAAACACAGACTCCGAATCAGAGCTCTTGAATGATAGAACCTATGGGCTTGTGCCACAGAATTGGAATCAGACCTCGAGATGTAACTGGACACCATGAGATGACCTGGGTGGAGATGAGGGTGGCCTAAGTAGAAGAAAAAACAAAATAAGCTTCAAAGGCTTGAGGTGACAGATAACAAGGCAAAAAAATTACTGCGTGGGCAAGTGGTAAGAATATTCTCCTCTGTGAAGGATCCACATTTACTTTTTAATTAACTCATTTACTGACATTCTCATTCCCACTAAAGGAGCTTGAATCAGCTTACAAAACAGAAGACCATTTGGTAAAGAAAGAAAGTAGATAAAGAGAGAGAACAAAGACAAAACAAGGGTAAATAGTGTTAGAAACTATAAGCAAATTGAAAATACAAAAACATGGATGTCAGAATGTCATATACAAAGGTTAAACGTTCCAAGTTTACTTCTAAGTGTCACAGCAGCCAAACTTAGAGGAGAATGGTAGATTTTCCTAGTATTTAAATCTGGAAAAAGCCTAATGATCCTCATAAAGAGGCATGATGTAATACAGTTGAAAACTCCTTGAACAAGTACAACAGGCAACTTTCCTATGGCCTCTCCTTCTAGCATCCTCACTGATTCACTCCAAAGTTCAGCTCAGTAAAAGCAGTTTATGAGAGACAAAGGAAAAAAAAAAGTGTTCCAAGTACATATTTCTTTGATGGTCTGGCTTGATCTGGGGATAAATTTTGGGCTACTGGAGGAATTGAAAGCCTTCCAACAATCCTCTAAGAGTTTTATTTCTCACAGTTGAGCTTTCAATAAGAACTGAACAACAGAGTTCAAAGTTATGGTCTCCAGAATGGACCTGGAGTACATCTATCCCAGGAAATATCTGTATCCTTTAACAATCTGTTGAGTGGGAAAATTCTCTCCATATGTCTCTTTCATAAGAGACATTCTCTTATGAAAACCAAAGAGCCTGAGCAGAACTGCATCTGAAAAGAGGGTTCCCCCTTCTCTGCCCTCCCCTGCCAAGTGAATACCAGCTGGACATGAACAGCTTCCGTGGCAGACTGCCCTATTACACAAAGTAAATGGCTGATAAGGACTTGGTATTCAGACAGGCCATGTTTCATTGTGATCAAGAATTCCAGTAACATTACATTCAGGGTAGATACTTGTTTTTGTGCTGTTAGGACCCTAAATGCGGAGGGACAGCAAGGGAGATTAAAGCTAATGGAAGCAGGAAGAAACAGTCTAGAAGGCAAACAGGTCGATTTCACACTGCAAAGATGATTGAAAAAGAGAAAAATGATTTCTTCTGTCACTGAAAATGACAAAACAGAAAACCCTAACGTAATTCAGCCCAAAATCACACTGACTGCACTCTGCCTTGTCTTTGCACGTGACACACACATTCTGCTCTTCTCCCAGGTAGCTTAGCCCAGCAGGCACTGCCCCTCGTTGGCAGGACCCTTCAGCCAGACTAGGACCAGAAGTGAAGCTCTGCAGAGTTAACTGACCAATGGTCTAAGCTGTATACCTTCAACATGGTTTTATCAATAAAGCAGGCATGTGTTCATCTTTCAGACTCCTCAGAACTGTTTGAGAATAGAAGGGTGTGTCCATTACTGGGGCTTCCCTGGTGGCTTAGAGGCTAAAGAGTCTGCCTCCAATACGGGAAACCCAGGTTCGAACCTTCAACATGGTTTTATCAATAAAGCAGGCATGTGTTCATCTTTCAGACTCCTCAGAACTGTTTGAGAATAGAAGGGTGTGTCCATTACTGGCCTCTTTAAAATTCCTGTATAGGGTGGGGATAAGAAAGGTGAAGAATGAACTTATTAACTACAAATTCATTCCTACAAGGCTCTGACAGACAACAGGAAATAATTACAGTNGAAGAGTTTGTGTGTGCTTAGTTGCTCAGTGTTGTCCAACTTTTTGCAACCCCATGGACTGTAGCCCAGCAGGCTTCTCTGTCCGTGGGGATTCTCCAGGCAAGAACACTGGAGTGGGTTGCCATGCCCTCCTCCAGGGGATATTCCCTGGGATCGATCGCAGGTCTCTCACATTGCAAGTGGATTCCTTACTGCCTGAGCCACCTGGGAAGCCCAAGGAACAGTAAGTGGAAATGATTTATTAAGAAGTTTGCGATAAAAGAGAGATAATATGGGAGCTCAAGAATGAGGTGGAGCTAAGAAAAGTTTTTGTCTGTTTGATTTTTAAGAAAGAAGAAATTTAATCTTATATGTGTTCCAAAATTTCTTCTTGAGCATTTTACTAATGTGTGCTTCCACCACTGGCGTGTGAAAGTGCTTGCCTCACTTGGGGCTAACTAGAGTCACTTCGGCCGATCAATTCAGTCAGTCAGTCATGTCTGACTCTTTGCAACCCTATGTATTGCAGCACACCAAGCCTCCCTGTCCATCACCAACTCCTGGAGTTCACTCAGACTCACGGCCATCGAGTCAGTGATGCCATCCAGCCATCTTATCCTCTGTTGTTCCCTTCTCCTCCTGCCCCCAATCCCTCCCGGCATCAGAGTCTTTTCCAATGAGTCAGCTCTTTGCATGAGGTGGCCAAAGTACTGGAGTTTCAGCTTTAGCATCATTCCTTCCAAAGAAATCCCAGGGCTGATCTCCTTCAGAATGGACTAGTTGGATCTCCTTGCAGTCCAAGGGACTCTCAAGAGTCTTCTCCAACACCACAGTTCAAAAGCATCAATTCTTTGGCAGTCGGCCTTTTTCACAGTCCAACTCTCACATCCAGGCATGACCACAGGAAAAACCATAGCCTTGACTAGACGGACCTTAGTTGGCAAAGTAATGTCTCTGCTTTTCAATATGCTATCTAGGTTGGTCATAACTTTCCTTCCAAGGAGTAAGCGTCTTTTAATTTCATGGCTGCAATCACCATCTGCAGTGATTCTGGAGCCCAAAAAAATAAAGTCTGACACTGTTTCCCCATCTATTTTCTATGAAGTGATGGGACCGGATGCCCTGATCTTTCTTTTCTAAATGTTGAGCTTTAAGCCAACTTTTCCACTCTCCACTTTCACTTTCATCAAGAGGCTTTTTAGTTCCTCTTCACTTTCTGCCATAAGGGTGGTGTCATCTGCATATCTGAGGTTATTGATATTTCTCCTGGCAGTCTTGATTCCAGCTTGTGCTAATTCCAGCCCAGCATTGCTCATGATGTACTCTGCATAGATGTTAAATAATCAGGGTGACAATATACAGCCTTGACATACTCCTTTTCCTATTTGGAACTAGTCTGTTCCATGTCCAGTTCTAACTGTTGCTTCCTGAGCTGCATATAGGTTTCTCAAGAGGCAGGTCAGATGGTCTGGTATTCCCATATTTTTCAGAATTTTCCACAGTTTATTGTGATCCACACAGTCAAAGGCTTTGGCATAGTCAATAAAGCAGAAATAGATGTTTTTCTGGAACTCTCTTGCTTTTTTTCATGATCCAGCAGATGTTGTCAATTTGATCTCTGGTTCCTCTGCCTTTTCTAAAACCAGCTTGAACATCAGGAAGTTCACGGTTCACGTATTGCTGAAGCCTGGCTTGGAGAATTTTGAGCATTACTTTACTAGCGTGTGAGATGAGTGCAATTGTGCAGTAGTTTGAGCATTCTTTGGCATTGCCTTTCTTTGGGATTGGAATGAAAACTGACCTTTTCCAGTCCTGTGGCCACTGCTGAGTTTTCCAAATTTGCTGGCATATTGAGTGCAGCACTTTCACAGCATCATCTTTTAGGATTTGAAATAGCTCCACCGGAATTCTGTCACCTCCACTAGCTTTGTTCATAGTGATGCTTTCCACTTGACTTCACATTCCAGGATGTCTGGCTCTAGGTGAGCGATCACACCATCGTGATTATCTTGGTCGTGAAGATCTTTTTTATACAGTTCTTCTGTGTATTCTTGCCACCTCTTAACATCTTCTGCTTCTGATAGATCCAGACCATTTCTGTCCTTTATCGAGCCCATCTTTGCATGAAATGTTCCCTTGATATCTCTAATTTTCTTGAAGAGATCTCTAGTCTTTCCCATTATGTAGTTTTCCTCTATTTCTTTGCATTGATTGCTGAGGAAGGCTTTCTTATCTCTCCTTGCTATTCTTTGGAACTCTACATTCAGATGCTTATATCTTTCCTTTTCTTCTTGACTTTTCACTCCTCTTCTTTTCACAGCTATTTGTTAGGCCTCCTCAAACAGTCATTTTACTTCTTTGCATTTCTTCTCCATGGGGATGGTTTTGATCCCTGTCTCCTGTACAATGTCATGAACCTCCATCCATAGTTCATCAAGCACTCTATCATATCTAGTCCCTTAAAAGTAGTAGAATTTAAGCTCTGCTAGAGCATGGACTTAACAAAAAATCTTTTTGTTCTTTGCTATACACGTAACACCTAGATTGTAATGTTTGGTGCATGGTAGGTGTTCAATAAATTCATCTGTGAAATGACTGAATGTAATTGGTATCTCACTAGTGCTTAAGTGTGGAAGTCTTTGTTAGCTAGTAATCACATGCATAGAGATCCCTATTAAACTGTGTACTCCTCAGTGGATCTATGGTTTGTTAATCTGTGGATCCCCATCATCTTGTATGTAGTTTATCACCTGCTGTTGTTCAGTCGCTAAGTCATGTCTGACTCTTTGTGAGCCCATGGACTGTAGCACGACAGGCTTCTCTGTCCTCTACTAACTCCCAGGATTTGCTTTAATTCATGTTCATTGAGTCAGTGATACTATCTAAGCATTTAAAAGTTTATCACCCAATAGGCCTCAAACACATTAATTCAAGTTCAGAATGACTCAATTTCTGCCTTATGTTTGTTGGGTGGGAGGTGTGCAGAAGAGAATTCAGTGAACAACCTAGACTCCAAGGGACACTGAACAGAGAGCTTGTTTTCAGCATTTTAACCCTGGTTTACTAAACTAAAAGGAAGTGGTTTTTCCTTTAAAAAGTAATTCTGTTGGAAGATAGAAATTGATTGGTCTTCACTTGACTTTGCCAACAAAGGTCCATCTAGTCAAAGCTGTGGGTTTTCCAGTAGTCATGTATGGATATGAGAGTTGAACTATAAAGAAAGCTAAGAGCTGAAGCTCCATCTAGTCAAGGCTATGGTTTTTCCGGTTGTCATGTATGGATGTGAGAGTTGGACTGTGAAGAAGATTGAGCGCTGAAGAATTGATCCTTTTGAACTGTGGTTTTGGAGAGGACTCTTGAGCATCCCTTGGACTGCAAGGAGATCCAACCAGTCCATTCTGAAGGAGATCAGCCCTGGGATTTCTTTGGAAGGAATGATGCTAAAGCTGAAACTCCAGTACTCTGGCCACCTCATGCAAAGAGTTGACTCACTGGAAAAGAGTCTGATGCTGGGAGGGATTGAGGGCAAGAGTTGAAGGGGACAACAGAGGATGAGATGGCTGGATGGCATCATGGACTCGATGGATGCAAGTTTGTGTGAACTTCAGGAGTTGGTGATGGACAGGGAGGCCTGGCGTGCTGCAATTCATGGGGTCACAAAGAGTCGGACACGACTGAGTGACTGAAGTGAATTGAACCGAAGAGCTGAAGAACTGATGCTTTTGATATGTGGTGTTGGAAAAGACTCTTGAGAGTCCCTTGGACTGTGAAATCAAACCAGGCCATCCTAAAGGAAATCAGTTCTGACTTCATTGGAAGCACCAATGCTGAAACTGAAACCAATACTTTGGCTACCTGATGCGAAAAAGTGACTGATTGGAAAATACCTTGATGCTGAGAAAGATTGAAGGCAGGAGGAGAAGGGCATGACAGAGGATGCGATGGTTAGATGGTATCACCAACTCAATGGACATGAGTTTGAGCATGCTCCAGGAGTTAGTGATAGACAGGGAAGCCTGGTGTGCTGCAGTCCATAGGGTCACAAAGAGTCGGACATAACTGTGACTGAACTGAGCTGACACTTGGCTCATTAGTCGTTTCACTTTCTGCTTTGCTCCAGTACTGAAATTCTAGCTGGTGATGGAAAGAATGTTATATAATGGTCTCAACATTATTAAAATGCTGCCCTCGAAGAATTTTATAAAACAACATAGGAAGAGAGGGACCAAGTTAAGAAGAGGAAAAATGGCTACTGTGAACTCTGGTACAGTATAATGGAGGACCCTCAGAAAGCAAAGGGAGTAAGTGTGGCTTGTAAAACATCTAAGACCCATCACATAACTCATGCTGACAAACTAGTTATCCCAGCTGTATTTCTCAGACTTAAAAGATTGAGTTATAAACCATTAAAGAGATGCAAGTAGCATTTCCAGTAAGAAAAGCCCATTCCTCACTGGTTTCTTATAGAAGCATTGTTTATAATGCAGTGCAGACCATTTTAGGAAGGAGACAATGCTTTAGAACACAGAGATACCCAACTCTTTGTGGGCAAAATGGTCAGTTATCTAAATCTGCAAATGTTGCTGGATGAACAAAAATATACTTAGCAAATATTGAACATCTGTCTTCCTTTTCTTCTTTACACCAAAGATTTAGTGTTATAGATCATTTAAGGCTTAATACCACATGAATAATTGCTTGGCAGTCCCATCACCTAAATCTTAAAGCAATCTACCCTTTCCACGTGTATAATCACAAACCTTTAGTGTAACAGAATTGTTTATGTACTTATAACCTGTTTGTGTTCTACATTTGCCTGTGGCTGTGATTCTGCAGGTAATGTGAAATGGATTGTTGCAAATTTAATTAATGATTGCAAGCTGGGTATACTCAGTCAGAAACCCCTCACACTTCTTTTTCTTAGATCTTTGCATCCCCTGATTCACCGTGCCTCAGGAAAGTTATTAATAATTCAGTATTTACACCCTATAAAGTGAAGACTGACTGAGCTATGAGTTGATTAAAATTTACACTTATCCATTTAGTTGTGGTTTCTCAGTTTTGAAAGAGAATGTCATGATAATGTTATTGATTTTGATTATCACTGGATTGTTGCCTACAACATTGCCAATGAATTGTCTGGGATAGGCTTGGATGCCTCCAGTGATGGAGTACTCGTTACCTCATGGGGAAACCCTTTCTATGTCTTGATAAGTCTGACTGTTTGAAAACTTTTCCTTTCAGTGACCTGAAATCACTTCTCTTAAGCTTATATTTTTGGATTATTGCTCCAACTGTTGTGGACATACCAAAACTTCAAATTATATATTTAAAGGTACATGACATAATTCACCTAAATATTTTCTCCTTAGGGCAAACAGCTACAGCTCAAGTCATTTCTGAGTGGACTTGACTTCAAGAGGGGCTTGATACCACAGTCAATATCTTGCCAATATTTGTCTTGAAATGTGGATTTTGCACTATAAATCATTACTCCAACTATGGCCCAGCCAACCCAGAAAATGACTATACTATCAGTTTTCATATTTTAGGTACACTAGTAATTTAGGCCAAGATTACATTTGTTTTTAATAATCACATCAATTTATTCATTCATACTGAATGTACTGAAAACTATACTTTGTTACATAGGCTACAGTTAAGCCATGCCTCTCCCATTCTAATTTGTTTATTGCCTGTGATGATAGAACTGACTGATATTCCACTGATTATTTTAACTTGTAAAATCCAGGACATGCCTGCATTTTAAAAAATACATGCTTTGATCATTTTTTCTAATCTAGTCTGTTTATTCTGCCAGTGCCCTGTCACCCGCTGGTTTGAATCATAGAACTGTATGTCATCCAGTTCCTTGACTGATATATTAAACTTCAGCATTCTTTCTATGTGGGTGTCATTTCATTAATCAAATTCTTTGGATAAGGCCATTCAACCAATTTCAAGCCTGTAAATACACATTGTTATAAGCATGTGTAGAAAAGTGAGAAATCCTAAATAAGATTCTCAAACCTCCCATATAAAAGATATAATATTTTAATTATCCTTGATAAATTATTCAGTTCTTCTATCTTATGGGTTTTTTTTTTTTACCCTTAAAAGAAGATGACATAGCTACATCTCAAAATCTGAGAAACACTTTAAATGGAACAGAGCATGTAAATTGCTTGGCAAAATGCCTGGCACATAGTAAGTAGTCAGTTAAGACTGGATAGCTTCATCTTAGTGTTATATAGGGGAACATGTGCAGCCATAACAAGTAACTCCAAGATTTTAGTACCATATAATAGTCAGTGTGGGCCATGTTGGTTGGTAGGTCACTTTCTTCCATGTTGTGATTCAGGGACTTGGACTCTTTCCATTTGGGAAAGGATGCCATTCCTTAAAAATCTCATTGTCTTCTTTATCTAGGTAGAATATAAAAAGGAGATGGAGAAAGCATACCCACTCGTAACTACTATCACCTAGAAGTGAAATAAATCACTTCAACTCACATTCCATTGAGAACTAATCAGATAGCTCACCTAGCTGCAGGAAAGGCTCAGGAAACGTGGCCTCCAGGTGAGTGACCACTTCCTGGTATTAACTTAGCCCTGGGTAATATGCACGAGCACACATTTTTGGTGAACAGCTTCCCATCACTGCCTCAATTGCCACCTTATTATCATCAGTATTCCCTCATCAAACCACATGCATCTCACGTCCCTCTGTCTTGTCTAGTAAGATCTGTCAGCAACAATGACAGAAAGAACTACCTGACATTTCACCATGTCCTATGTTCTAAAAGGTTTTGAGGAGTGATAACATTATTGCAAACCCAGAAAAGAGCCTGATAGATAATTCAGGCACACATACCCTAGAAATGCAGCTGTTTGAAGGTATCTCATAGCCTGGTTGCAGTGATTGGCAAAGGCTTGATGAGTTGGCCAGTGACACCTTAGTCTTACACATAGAAAGAATTTCTTTTGATGTCTAATTAAACAAAAAAATCCTCTTCCTCCAAATTTTTAAGTTAAAATAACTTTCTAGATCTATTAGTTGCCTACCCTAATCTTATTATATATGCTTACTTTTTTCATATTTAGGGTATTTTTTTTTTTAGAGCTTCCATTTTACTTTATTTTACTTTACAGTACTCTATTGGTTTTGGCATACATTGACATGAATCTGCCACAGTTGTACACGAACTCCCAAACATGAACCCCCCTCCCACCTCCCACCCCACATCATCCCTCCGGATCATCCCCATACACCAGCCCCAAGCATCCTGCATCCTGCATTGAGCATAGAATGGCGATTCGTTTCTTACATGATAGTATACATATTTCAATGCTCATATTTAGGGTATTAAAAGACTCCTGTGGACATCATTATAGCCATTTGTAATCAATTATTGTGTTGTATATTTTTTTCATATATAGGATTGTATGATTTAGTATACTTAGAAATATACAAATGAAAAAACAAAGCATTGCCAATAATCAGGTAGAGAGAGTAACAGTTTAAATTCTGGTGTATTTATAATATCTTTCTCATTCATACGAGAGAATTATTATTAATGACTATGTTACACTGTTTGGTAAGGATAAATATGCAATTGTTCATCCAAGCATTCCCTATTATTAGATGCGCGTCCACATGGTTGTTGCATGTGCCATAGCATTGCAGTCTGTTTCCTGAAACAGGTAGAGGGTCTCTGCTCTGTGATATCATGGCTGTGGGGTCATTTATTTCTTGCCCACTTCTGTGTAACATGGTACACAGGAGAAAAGAATCTGATTGATGTTTGAGATTAATCAGTTTATAGGATCTCTTGTTCATTCTCAGACCTACCCTAATATATAAAGATAAGCTCCTATGTTCTTACAGTGTTATTATTAGTGTCCTTTCTCACTTGCCACCTATCAACCATTCTACCAGACAGCAGAAATTTAAAAACAGGTCGCCAGAAGGTTCTGCAGCAATACAAGCCAGATAATGATATGTATCCAATAAGAACTCCAAAGGGCATTTATGCAGGAAGAATAAGAATGATCAGCAGATGATTTGCCTAGAATCTCTGCCAAGACTTCCACTTTGTGAAAAGGGCTTTTGGGAGTTGTGATAATGAGGTATGGTTAGGATTTTGATGTCTGCTTTTATAATTATCATGGGAAGTCCTAGTCCTTACAACACCAATACTGACAGCTGAGTCAAGCAGCCACTATTGACTTGCCTTCCCACTGAACCTCATGCCTCAATGAGAGTAATCAGAACATTTTCTCCTTCAGAGATGCAGGGTTGGCAAACAAAGAAAAGTTAAATGAGAGCAGTGCTCTTCACTTTACTTGTTTCTTTAATTGATACCCAACTTAGCAAATTCTCTCTGAGCTGTTAAATGTACATGAACAGATACAAAGAGAGAGACATGCATGTGTAAATTGCTTACCTTCAACCCTCCCCATATGTTGTGTCACACTTAACACTTAATTTTTCTATGTAACAGGATAGATGAAATAAGAATGATGCACTATCATAATAACCCATTTTTATAAGAAATATATGTTTAAAAATCTAGTAATTTTCAAAACTCTATTCAGTTTAACATAATTTTGAGTAGCAACCTTCTATATCTAGGAAGACTAATTTTACTGTCCCTAATAGAAGGATTACCTTAGCATCCTTCATTTTATAAAAACTCTGTGGTAGAAAACCAAAAGGAATAAAGTTATGAATTTGTAAAAGATATAAATAAATAATAATTACACTAGAAAAGCAAAAGTAATTTCATCTCCAGTCTCCCAAATCATTACTACTCTGTCAGTGCTTCAGAAACACGTTAAATTTTAGTTCATGCAAGTAAGAATCAGTAGTGGTTCTCTGGTGGAATGAAGGAATTACCATTTCTTTAAGCATGCCTGACATTCGCTTCAAGAGTGATTTTAAGTAAGAGAACCTGGGAGTATATAGAAAGTAACCTTAAATTAAATCAGCAGTAATTTTATATTTAAGCATCCTCATTTAATTCTGAAGGCAGTCAAGTTTTCTAGTACCTATTAGTTTATTGCACAGATGGACTCTCACTGGGGAGGCTTCTTAAAACTCTTTAATGTATATGTGCTTTTTAATTGTATCCAGACTTTTATATTTGCATATTTACATTCCCCATATAAAGCTAATCTAGATGGACAGAAGTAAATAAGAAAAAAATATAAAGGTCATTATGATCTTTATATTTTCTCTGGTTCCTTTAATCTATATGTTTGTTAAAGCAAAATTTTCATTTTTTTTCTATTTTTCAAAAATACATTATTTTGTGTTATATGCTAAAAGAGGAATTTTGACTATATATAGTTTCTCATATTATGCCCTTTAGAGCTAATGTTGTTAGCCTAATATTTGCTACTGCTGCTAAGTCACTTCAGTCATGTCCGACTCTGTGTGACCCCATGGCACAGAGCCCACCAGGCTCCCCCATCCCTGGGATTCTCCAGGCAAGAATACTGGAGTGGGTTGCCATTTCCTTCTCCAATGCATGAAAGAGAAAAGTGAAAGTGAANAGCTGTCTCTTATACACATCTTCGTGTCCGACTCTGTGTGACCCCATAGACGGCAGCCCACCAGGCTCCCCCATCCCTGGGATTCTCCAGGCAAGAATACTGGAGTGGGTTGCCATTTCCTTCTCCAATGCATGAAAGAGAAAAGTGAAAGTGAAGTCGCTCAGTCTGTCCGACTGTTAGCGACCCCATGGACTGCAGCCCACCAGGCTCCTCCGTCCATTGGATTTTCCAGGCAAGAGTACTGGGGTGGGGTGCCATTGCCTTCCCCGAGCCGAGCGCTAACTTCTATTAATAGGATGAGTTGGACCCCTTCTGTGGGTACCTGACTTTGGCCTTGGGTGTCTCTCCAGTGGTTGCTTTCATGTGGACTTTGTATCAAGAAACTCTTCTAGGAATGAAGTCAATGTGACTGAAAGCAGCTCTGTGTTGCAAAGCCTTACACAGATGCCGAGTTTGTAAATAGTCCATGTGGTCATTTGTAAAGATGTCTGTCCGCTCGCCCCTGAGCTGCATCGGGACACTTGCAGTGAGATGCCAGCTCCTCCCATGAAGAGGAGGAGTCTGTTTTCCCACTCTTTGAAGCTGTGTCCATTGGATTTTCCAGGCAAGAGTACTGGGGTGGGGTGCCATTGCCTTCCCCGAGCCTAATATTTATATTTTATTTAATCATTTATCAAATATTTAAAAATCCATAAAAGGCAAGGGCCATATATTTATAATGTTTGGTCCTCAGTAATTTTTTTAAACTTTATATTTTATATTAGTGTATAGCCACTAAAGAAGGGAATGATAAACCACTTCAGTACTCTTGCCTTGAGAACCCCATGAAAAGTTTGAAAAGGCAAAAATATGTGACACTGAAAATGACCTCCCCAGGTCAGTAGTTACCCAATATGCTACTGGAGAAGAGTGGAGAAATTACTCTTAAAAGAATGAAGAAATGGATCCAAAGTGAAAAAAATACCCAGTTGTAGATGTGATTGGTGATAGAAGTAAAGTATGATGCTGTAAAGAACAATAATGCATAGGAACCTGGACTTCTCAGTCCATGAATCAAGGCAACTTGCAAGAGGACAAATAGGAGATGGCAAGAGTGAACATTGACATTTTAGGAATCAATGAACTAAAATGGACTGGAATGGGCAATTTTAATTCAGATGACTTTTATATCTGCTACTGTGGGGAATAATCCCTTATAAGAAATGGGAGTAGCCCTCATAGTCAACGAAAGAGTCCAAATGCAGTATTAAGGTGCAGTCTCAAAAATGACAGAATGATCTCTGTTCATTTCCAAGGCAAACCATTCAATATCACAGTAATCATCTATGGGGTCACACAGAGTCGGACATGACTGAAGTGACTTAGCAGCAGCAATACTTTTTGTTTGGCATTTGTGTGTGTTAATCACTCAGTCATATCTGACTCTTGCAACCCCGTGGACTAGTCTGCCATGTTCCTCCATCCAATGGATTCTTCAAGCAAGAATATTGGAGTGGGTTGCCATGTCCTTCTCCATGTTTGGTACCTAGAAATATGTATTATGCTATTCCTATCTTGACCATCTGGTAATGTCCATGTGTAGAGTCTTCTCTTATATTGTTGGAAGAGGGTATTTATTATGACCAGTGCATTCTCTTGGCAAAACTCTATTAGTCTTTGTCCTGCTTTATTCTGTACTTCAAAGCCAAATTTGAATGTTACCCCAGGTGTTTCTTGACTTGCTAATTTTGCATTCCAGTCCCCTATAATGAAAAGGACATTTTTTTGTGTGGAGGGGAGGTGTTAGTTCTAGAAGGTCTTGTATGTCTTCATTAAACCATTCAACTTCAGCTTCTTCAGCATTACTGGTCAGGGAACAGACTTGGATTACTGTGATAATGAATGGTTTGCCTTGAAAATGCACAGAGATTATCATTTCGTTTTTGAGATTGCATCCAAGTGCTACAAAATGGTCAACACTGAAAACAGATTAAGTATGTTCATTGCAGTCAAAGATGGAGAAGCTCTATACAGTCAGCAAAAACAAGACTGGGAACTTGCTGTGGCTCAGATCATGAACTCATTACCAAATTCAGACTTAAAAAAAGTGGGGGAAAACCACTAGACGATTCAGGTATGGCCTAAATCAAATCCCTTATGATCGTACAGTGGAAGTGAGAAATAGAATTAGGGGGCTAGATCTGATAGACAGAGTACCTGATGAACTATGCACAGAGGTTTGTGACATTGTAGAGGAGACAGGGAGCAAGATCATCCCTGAGAAAAAAAAATCAAAAAAGCAAAATGGCAGTCTGAGGAGGCCTTAGAAATAGCTGTGAAAAGAGAAGTGAAAAGCAAAGGACAAAAGGAAAAATATACCCATTTGAACACAGATTTCCAAGGGATGGCAAGGAGAGCTAAGAAAGCCTTCCTCAGTGATCAGTGCAAAGAAATAGAGGAAAATAATAGAATGAGAAAGACTAGAGATAGGTATGACCTAAATCAAATTCCTTACGATTATACAGTGGAAGTGACAAATAGATTCAAGGGATTAGATTTGATAGAGTGCCTGAAGAACTATGAATGGAGGTTCATGACATTATACAGGAGGCGGTGATCAAAACCATCTCCAAGAAAAAGAAATGCAAAAAAGCAAAATGGTTGTCTGAGGAGACCTTACAAATAGCTGTGAAAAGAGAAGTGAAAAGCAAAGGAGAAAAGGAAAGATATACCCTGAATGCAGAGTTCCAAAGAATACCAAGGAGAAATAGGAAAGCCTTCCTCAGTGATCAGTGCAAATAGAGGAAAACAATAGAATGGGAAAGACTAGAGAGATAGCTTCAAGAAAATCAGAGATACCAAGGGAACATTTCATGCAAAGATGGGCTCAATAAAGGACAGAAATGGTATGGACCGATCAGAAATAGAAAATATTAAGAAGGGGTGGCAAGAATACACAGAAGAACTATACAAAAAGATTTTCATGACCCAGATAACCACAATGGTGTGATCACTCACCTAGAGCCAGATATCCTGGAATGTGAAATCAAGGGAGCTTTAGGAAGCATCACTACGAACAAAGCTAGTAGAGGTGATGGAATTCCAGCTGAGCTATTGCAAAGCCTAAAAGACTTTGCTGCACTCATATATATGGAATTTAGAAAGATGGTAATGATAACCCTGTATGCAAGATAGCAAAAGAGACACAGATGTATAGAACAGACTTTTGGACTCTGTGGGAGACGGAGGGGGTCAGATGATTTGAGAGAATGGCATTGAAACATGTATGCTATAATTAAGAAATGAATCGCCAGTCTAGGTTCGATATAGGATACAGGATTCTTGAGGCTGGTGCACTGGGATGACCCAGAGAGATGCTATGGGGAGGGTGGTTGGAAAGGGATTCAGGATTGGGAATTCATGTACACCTGTGGCAGATTAATGTCAATGTATGGCAAAACCAATACAGTATTGTAAAAGTAATAATAATAATAATAATAATAAAAATAAAGAGCAAAAAAAAAAAAGTGCTGCACTCAATATGTCAGCAAATTTGGAAAACTCAGCAGTGGCCACAGGACTGGAAAAATGTCAGTTTTCATTCCAATCCCAAAAAAAGGCAATGCCAAAGAATATTCAAACTATCGCACAAATGCACTCATCTCACACGCTAGCAAAATAGTGCTCAATATTCTCCAAACTAAGCTTAAACAATACATGATCTAAGAACTTCCAGATGTTCAAGCTGGATTTAGAAAAGGCAGAGGAATCAGGGTTGAAATATACAACATCCATTGGATCATTAAAAGGCAATGCCAAAGAATATTCAAACTATCGCACAAATGCACTCATCTCACACACTAGCAAAATAGTGCTCAATATTCTCCAAACTAAGCTTAAACAATACATGATCTAAGAACTTCCAGATGTTCAAGCTGGATTTAGAAAAGGCAGAGGAATCAGGGTTGAAATATACAACATCCATTGGATCATCAAAAAAGCAAAAGAGTTCTAGAAAAACATCTACTTCTGCTTTATTGAGTACATCAAAACCTTTGACTATATGGATCACAACAAACTGTGGAAAAGTCTTAAAGAGATAGGAATAGCAGACCACCTTACCTGCCTCCTGAGAATTCTGTATGCAGATCAAGAAGCAACAGTTAGAACTGGACATGGAATAATGGACTGGTTCCAAGTTGGGAAATGAGTATGACAAGGCTGTATATTGTCACCTTGCTTATTTAACTTATATGCAGACTTATATACATCATGCGAAATGCCAGGCTGAATGAAGCACAAGTTGGAATCAAAAGTGCCAGGAGAAATATCAATAACCTCAGATATGCAGATGACACCACCTTTATGGAAGAAAGTGAAGAAGAACTAAAAAGAACTCTTGAAAGTGAAAGAGGAGAGTGAGAAAGCTGGCTTAAAACTCAACATTCCAAAAATGAAGATCATGGCATCTGGTCCCATCAGTTCAGTTCAGTTCAGTCGCTCAGTCGTGTCCGACTCTTTGTGACTCCATGAATCGCAGCATGCCAGGCCTCCCTGTCCCATCACTTCATGGCAAATAGATGGGAAACAATGGAAACGATGAGAGACAATTTTTTTGGTCTCCAAAATCACTGCAGATGGTGACTGCAGCCATGAAATTAAAAGACGCTTGCTCCTTGGAAGAAAAGCTATGACCAACCTAGACAGCATATTAAAAAGCAGAGACATTACTTTGCTGACAAAAGTCCATCTAGTCAAAGCTATGGTTTCTCCAGTAGTCATGTATGGGTGTGAGATTTGGACTATAAAGAAACATGAGCACTGAAGAATTGATGCTTTTGAACTGTGGTGTTGGAGAAGACTCTTTAGAGTCCCTTAGGCTGCAAGAAGATCAAACCAGTCCGTCTTAAAGGAAATCAGTCCTAAATATTCATTGGAAGTACTGATGCTGTAGCTGAAGTTCCAATACTTTGGCCACCTGATGTGGAGAAGACTCATTGGAATAGACCGTGATGCTGGGAAAGAGTGAACACATAAGGAAAAGGGGACGACAGAGGACGAGATAGTTGGATGGCATCACCGACTCGATGGCCTTGAGTTTGAGCAAGCCCCAGGAGTTTTTGATTGACAGAGAAGCCTGGTGAACTGCTGTCATTGGTATCTCAAAGAGCTGGACACGACTGAGCAATTGAACTAAACTGAACTGAATAGCCAGTTAACAATATTGTGATAATTTCAGGTGGACAGCAAAGGGGCTCAGGCTTACATATTCATTTATCCATATTCCTCCAAATCCCACTCACATCCATGCTGCCACATAACACTGAGCAAAGTTCCCTGTGCTATATAGTTGGTCTTTGTTCGTTATCCACTTTAAATATAGTAGTGTGTACCTGTCCATCCTGAACTCCCTAACTATCCCTTCCTCCCACCCGTCTCCTCTGGTAACCATAAGATCATTCTTGGCCAAAAAACACATGAAATGATGTTGAACATTACTAATTATTAGAGAAATGCAAGTCAGAACTACAATGAAGTATCACCTTACACCACTCAGAATAGCTATCATCATCAAACAAAAACAAAAACAAAAACAAAACACAACGAATGCTGGAGAGGGTGTGGTGAAAAAAGAATCCTCCTACACTGTGGTGGAAATGTAAATTGGTACAGCCACTGTGGAAAACACTATGGAGCTAAAAATAGAGCTATCTTATGACACCGCAACCTTACTCCTGGACATATATCTGGAGAAAAACATGGTCTGAAAGGATACATGCACCCTAATGTTCATTGCAACTCTGTTTATGGTAGCCAAAAAATGGAAACACTCTAGATGTCCATCAACAGAAGAATGAATACAGAAGATGTGGTGCAGATATACAATGGAATATTACTCAGCCATTGAAAAGAAAGAAAGAATGCCATTTGCAGTAAAATGTGTGGACCTAGAAATTGTCATACTGTGTGAAGTAAGTCAGGCAGAGGAAGAGACATATCATATGATAACACTTATATGTGTGATCTGAAAATAATTGATACAAATAAACTTATTTACAAAGCAGAAAAAGACCCAGAAATGTTTTTCAAAATAATGCTGTGTGCCAAGGAAAGTGTGAGGGGGTTCAGGTTGAGTAAATTGGAATCTGTAACCTAGAGGCACTCATAGTCTAATGGGGGAAATGGGCAAATTGTACTTGTGCTGGATCTTGGGTCATAAATAGAATTAAACCAAACAAAGAAGTAGGCAGCTTCTCAGGCAAAGCACTATGTCCCAGGGTTTGAAAATCAGTTATCTGCTGCCCTTAAGAAACCACACTGCACCATTAGTATATGATTTTTGAGAAGGCTGCTTCATGTAAGGGTGTAAATATGAATGTATTGAACAGAGAGACGCTTTGTGAGATCCTCACTGACTCATTATGGAGCTCTAGCCAGTGATTTACTTAGCATTGATCTGTCTGTCCATGAGGTCTAAGGAAGAATCAATATGCTAACTTTCTATTTCAAAAGGCAGCTGATAACATTAAATCCTTTTTTTAGGTGGATCTGAGAATTGCTTAAGAAATGAAGTAAAAATAATCTAACCTAGTGTTTGGGGAAAGAACTTGTACATAGTACCTCTTTCAGGACAAATTTGAAAGGTATATTGTACAGTAAAATAGTTATGAGACACCTCATGAGTCAGGAAGGCTTACACTCAGGCCTTGAAGATCACATTAAATTACTGGGACAATGTGAGCTACTTACAGCTCCGTATCTGATTTTATTTCTTCCTAATTTGGGCTCCTCCTTTAGGCCTGTGGTTCTGTTTTCTCTTTCAGTAACTTTAGTTATCTTCCATTTGAGCATCTAATAAACGACTTTGACTTTGCTTTTCTGCTGACTGTTTGCTGCTAATCCTGATTCATTTTTCCTTCTTGTTTTTCTGATACTGGTTTTCCATCTTACTGCATCTTAATGCTTAACTCATTCAAGGGCCCCTTAACTCAGTAAAGAGAAACTGAGAGTTATAGATGTTATCATGGTTGCTAGAGCAACTCAGCCCTACTTGTGGCATCTCTAACTAAGGAGACCAGCAGACCTTAATGACGAGCCTCCTTGCTCCTGCTGCTGTGTGTTTAGCATCATGCAACTTCTCTCCGTTTTGCTCAAATGCCACCATCTCAATGAAGCCTGTCCTTTCCCCCTCCAAGTACAATTGCAGTCATCCCCATCTTGGGCTGCTACTTGCCCCTGGCCCACCCATCTGTCTTGCCATGCTTAGTTTTTCTTTTTTCCATGTCGCTTATCACTTTATAACGTGTAACTTCTTTATGTTTATCGTTTAAATGTTTCTCTCACTAGAAAAATTCCAAGGACAGAGGAATCTCAGGGCTATAGTCTGTGGGGTCACAAAAGAGTCAAACAGGACCTAGCGACTAAACACCAACAGAATGTTAATACCATAATTTTTGTTTGTTTCATTGATGTAGCCCAAGAATCTAGAATAGTGCATTAGCACATTGGTAATTCTTAATTCATGTTTATAGAATAAATGAGTGAGCGATTCCCAAGTCCAATTCATTGCTATAATTAAGAATGGATTTATTTTATATTCTCAGTACTTATTTCAAATAGCTACTTGCTGGGAATCTTCCTTTCAGTCAAGTGCTGCTACAGAAAATAATTTTCCTCTGTATTGTATGAAAAGATTTGCTATCACTGTGAAAAATATGTAAAGGTTTGTGAAAATGGTTTTGATAAGCTAGAGATGCTAAAATAATGTTAGATTTTCTTCTATAGAACAGTATACTCTTGGACATAAAGGTATTTACCTTAGGCTCATGTTATCATGAGCGTGAATTTTATTAAGTTGTTTGTAACATACAAAGGGATATGACAACATGCTATACTTGAAATAAAAATTAAAATATTACCTTATTACTCCTCAGAACAACAAAAGAAATCTCAGCAACCTGCAATGCTTAAACATCTCTTTTGTAAAAGGGAAAGGGAAAAAGGTTCAGAAACCTTAAATAGGCAAAGAAAAGCAGTAATATGCTGCTATTCTTCAACACAAGGAAAGAACTTAGAAATACTATCAAAGTTAACTTCTCTGTATCACTATAAGATGATATAGAAGTAACTTTAGAAAAATTAGTTTTTATCCAGAGTTTAAATAATTTCTTCTGAAAGAAAAAAGTGGCATACTAGATAAGATGACTGAAAATGTGTGAAATTCTGGGGTTACCTGTTCTAAAATGAAAAGCAACCTAGCATGACTTTTTGACAGAGCTTCATAGAATTATGCCAAGAACTGATTAAATTGGTCAATTAAAGGAACAGAGATGACAAACAGGACCAGCTATAGACCAAGCATTAGTCCACATCAGCTATGTACAGTGTGAACTACAGAAGTGTCCAGCTAGGGAAAGTAATAACAGACAAGATGGCCACTCAAAATACAGAATTTAATGAAATGGACAACCCACTTTCATGATATTCCCTTTTTTTGGTTTTGTTTTTATTTATTTATTTATTTTACTTTACAATATTGTATTGGTTTTGCCATATATCAACATGAATCTGCCACACGTGTTCCCCATCCTGAACTCCCCTCCCACCTCCCTCCACATCCATCTCTCTGGGTCATCCCATTGCACCAGCCCCTAGCACCCTGTATCATGCATCAAACCTGAACTGGCGATTCATTTCTTATATGATATTATACATGTTTCAGTGCCATTCTCCCAAATCATCCCACCCTGACCCTCTCCCACAGAATCCAAAAGACTGTTCTGTACATCTGTGTCTATTTTGCTGTCTCGCATACAGGGTTATCATTACCTTCTTTCTAAATTCCATATATATGCATTAGTATACTGTATTGATGTTTTTCTTTCTGGCTTACTTCACTCTGTATAATCAGCTCCAGTTTCATCCACCTCATTAGAACTGACTCAAATGTATTCTCTTTAATGGCTGAGTAATACTTCATTGTGTATATGTACCACAGCTTTCTTATCCATTTATCTGCTGATAGACTTCTAGATTGCTTCCATGTCCTGGCTATTATAAACATGCTGTGATGAACATTGGGGTACATGTGTCTCTTTTGATTCTGGTTTCCTCTGTGTGTATGCCCAACAGTGGGATTGCTGGGTCATATGGCAGTTCTATTTCCAGTTTTTTAAGGAATCTCCACACTGTTCTCCATAGTGGCGGTACTAGTTTGCATTCCCACCAACAGTGTAAGAGGGTTCCCTTTTCTCCAAACTCTCTCCAGCATTTATTGCTTGTAGCCTTTTGGATCGCAGCCATTCTGACTGGCGTGAAATGGTACCTCATTGTGGTCTTGACTTGCATTTCTCTGATAATGAGTGATGTTGAGCACCTCTTCATGTGTTTGTTAGCCATCTGTATGTCTTCTTTGGAGAAATGTCTGTTTAGGTCTTTAGCCCATTTTTTGATTGAGTCATTTATTTTTCTGGAGTTGAGCTGCAGGAGTTGCTTGTATATTTTTGAGATTAATTCTTTGCCAGTAGCTTCATTTGCTATTATTTTCTCCCATTCTGAAGGTTGTCTTTTCACCTTGCTTATAGTTTCCTTTGTTTTGCAGAAGGTTTTAATTTTAATTAGGTCCCATTAGGTCCCATTTGTTTATTTTTGCTTTTATTTCCAATATTCTGGAAGGTGGGTCATAGAGGATCCTGCTGTGGTTTATGTCGGAGAGTGAAATCTAACATCCAAAATGCTTAAGTTTTGATTTTCAATTTTGGATTTGGTGAGTGGTTAACTTAATGTGAAGCATTCTTTTTTGTTGATTTTCTTAAGCTATTAAGTATGCTCAGTCATGACCTCATGAACTATAACTGGTAAAGCTCCTCTCTCCATGGAATTTTACAAGCAAGAATGGGTTGCCATTCCATACTCCAGGAAGTCTTTCTGATCCAGGGATCGAACATGTTCCTCTTGTAGCTCCTGCATTGGCAGGCAAATTCTTTACAACTAGTGACACCTGGGAAGCCCTAATTAAGTCAGATAGAAAGAGATCACTTTGGTTTCAAACGTCCATATAGTCAAAGCAATGGTTTTTGGAGTAGTCATGTATGAATGTGAGAACTGACCATAAAGAAGCCAATTGCTGAAGAATTGTTGCTTTTGAATCGTGGTCCTGGAGAAGATTCTTGAGAGTCTCTTAGACAGAAGAGAGCTCAAGCCAATCAATCCTAGTGAAATCAGACCTGAATATTGATTAGAAGGGAAGATGCTAATGATCCAATACTTTGGCCACCTGATGTGAAGAGCTGACTCATTGGAGAAGACCCTGATACTAGCACACATTGAGGGCAGGAGGAGAAGGGGGTGACAGAGGATGAGATGGTTAGATGGCATCACCAACTCATTGGATGTGAGTTTGAGCAAACTCCAGGAGATAGTGAAGGACAGGGAAGCCTGGGGTGCTAGAAAGTGCTGCAGTCCACAAGGTTGCAAAGAGTTAGACACAATTTAGTGGCTGAACAACAAAAGAGCAAAAATATTGTCTGATGATCTGGAGGGATGATGTGGGGTGGGAGGTGGGAGGGGGGTTCATGTTTGGGAGTTCGTGTAAAAAAATAAATAAATAAAAAAAAATTATAAATCAAAAATAAATAAATAAATAAATAATTAAAAATTAAAAAAAAATATTTGAAATCACGGCTCTCATAACAAGTACGTATAGAAAATCATGTATAGACTTTGGAAAATATACTCAGTCCTGGGTTCTACTTTGAACAAATAGAATCTGAATGTCCTGGGGTAAGACTCAGCAACCCTGTGACAGGAACACTGCCTAGGTGATTCTAATGCCAGTTGTTGGCTTTTGCCAGGAGCAGAACCCATTTATCTACAGAAATCTGTGGAGAAATGAAAGGAATAAATTGAGTAAGAAATGGATGAGAAATATGTGTTTCAGTTACACACTCCTGAGATTTATAACTCTTTATCCACAATTCCAAAATCTCAAAAGCTTTGAAAGCTAAAAGAGAAAAAAATATTTTATAACTTACTTCATGGCAAAATCTACATAGCCTTCATTTTTTGGCAAAACAACATCTTAACTGACATGAGGCTCTTTGTCCCCTTTATTTACACCAACAGTTGTGAAGACTCATGTGTTTTGTTACAGAAACACAATGCATTTTATTGTGGAAGTGATACCTGATAGACTGTATGTCTACCACATTTCCCTTCTAGAATCTGAAGAATTCTAAATTCTACAATATATCTGGCCCCAATAAATTTTAGATAAGAGATGATAGACTTGTAAGGGCCTCAACTGACATTTTGTTCTGTCCTGCAGTGAATCAATTTGAGTATATTCTACTTCCTGGTTCTAATCTCCTTGAGGGTAGGGACTCCGATATGCTTTTTTTGTTCAATAATGATATTACGTATTAGATCACTTAATAGTATATTTTCCTCCAAACCTGTATTAGTCAAGACTCACCAGAGAAACAAAACTAATACGAGCTGTATATATGCACATAGGAGATATATGTCTGTATATATAAATATGTATATAGTAGACATATATACCGGGGAAGGCAATGGCACCCCACCCCAGTACTCTTGCCTGGAAAATCCAATGGACGGAGGNCATTGTGGTCTTGACTTGCATTTCTCTGATAATGAGTGATGTTGAGCACCTCTTCATGTGTTTGTTAGCCATCTGTATGTCTTCTTTGGAGAAATGTCTGTTTAGGTCTTTAGCCCATTTTTTGATTGAGTCATTTATTTTTCTGGAGTTGAGCTGCAGGAGTTGCTTGTATATTTTTGAGATTAATTCTTTGCCAGTAGCTTCATTTGCTATTATTTTCTCCCATTCTGAAGGTTGTCTTTTCACCTTGCTTATAGTTTCCTTTGTTTTGCAGAAGGTTTTAATTTTAATTAGGTCCCATTAGGTCCCATTTGTTTATTTTTGCTTTTATTTCCAATATTCTGGAAGGTGGGTCATAGAGGATCCTGCTGTGGTTTATGTCGGAGAGTGAAATCTAACATCCAAAATGCTTAAGTTTTGATTTTCAATTTTGGATTTGGTGAGTGGTTAACTTAATGTGAAGCATTCTTTTTTGTTGATTTTCTTAAGCTATTAAGTATGCTCAGTCATGACCTCATGAACTATAACTGGTAAAGCTCCTCTCTCCATGGAATTTTACAAGCAAGAATGGGTTGCCATTCCATACTCCAGGAAGTCTTTCTGATCCAGGGATCGAACATGTTCCTCTTGTAGCTCCTGCATTGGCAGGCAAATTCTTTACAACTAGTGACACCTGGGAAGCCCTAATTAAGTCAGATAGAAAGAGATCACTTTGGTTTCAAACGTCCATATAGTCAAAGCAATGGTTTTTGGAGTAGTCATGTATGAATGTGAGAACTGACCATAAAGAAGCCAATTGCTGAAGAATTGTTGCTTTTGAATCGTGGTCCTGGAGAAGATTCTTGAGAGTCTCTTAGACAGAAGAGAGCTCAAGCCAATCAATCCTAGTGAAATCAGACCTGAATATTGATTAGAAGGGAAGATGCTAATGATCCAATACTTTGGCCACCTGATGTGAAGAGCTGACTCATTGGAGAAGACCCTGATACTAGCACACATTGAGGGCAGGAGGAGAAGGGGGTGACAGAGGATGAGATGGTTAGATGGCATCACCAACTCATTGGATGTGAGTTTGAGCAAACTCCAGGAGATAGTGAAGGACAGGGAAGCCTGGGGTGCTAGAAAGTGCTGCAGTCCACAAGGTTGCAAAGAGTTAGACACAATTTAGTGGCTGAACAACAAAAGAGCAAAAATATTGTCTGATGATCTGGAGGGATGATGTGGGGTGGGAGGTGGGAGGGGGGTTCATGTTTGGGAGTTCGTGTAAAAAAATAAATAAATAAAAAAAAATTATAAATCAAAAATAAATAAATAAATAAATAATTAAAAATTAAAAAAAAATATTTGAAATCACGGCTCTCATAACAAGTACGTATAGAAAATCATGTATAGACTTTGGAAAATATACTCAGTCCTGGGTTCTACTTTGAACAAATAGAATCTGAATGTCCTGGGGTAAGACTCAGCAACCCTGTGACAGGAACACTGCCTAGGTGATTCTAATGCCAGTTGTTGGCTTTTGCCAGGAGCAGAACCCATTTATCTACAGAAATCTGTGGAGAAATGAAAGGAATAAATTGAGTAAGAAATGGATGAGAAATATGTGTTTCAGTTACACACTCCTGAGATTTATAACTCTTTATCCACAATTCCAAAATCTCAAAAGCTTTGAAAGCTAAAAGAGAAAAAAAAATTTTATAACTTACTTCATGGCAAAATCTACATAGCCTTCATTTTTTGGCAAAACAACATCTTAACTGACATGAGGCTCTTTGTCCCCTTTATTTACACCAACAGTTGTGAAGACTCATGTGTTTTGTTACAGAAACACAATGCATTTTATTGTGGAAGTGATACCTGATAGACTGTATGTCTACCACATTTCCCTTCTAGAATCTGAAGAATTCTAAATTCTACAATATATCTGGCCCCAATAAATTTTAGATAAGAGATGATAGACTTGTAAGGGCCTCAACTGACATTTTGTTCTGTCCTGCAGTGAATCAATTTGAGTATATTCTACTTCCTGGTTCTAATCTCCTTGAGGGTAGGGACTCCGATATGCTTTTTTTGTTCAATAATGATATTACGTATTAGATCACTTAATAGTATATTTTCCTCCAAACCTGTATTAGTCAAGACTCACCAGAGAAACAAAACTAATACGAGCTGTATATATGCACATAGGAGATATATGTCTGTATATATAAATATGTATATAGTAGACATATATACCGGGGAAGGCAATGGCACCCCACCCCAGTACTCTTGCCTGGAAAATCCAATGGACGGAGGAGCCTGGTGGGCTGCAGTCCATGGGGTCGCTAACAGTCGGACAGACTGAGCGACTTCACTTTCACTTTTCTCTTTCATGCATTGGAGAAGGAAATGGCAACCGACTCCAGTATTCTTGCCTGGAGAATCCCAGGGATGGGGGAGCCTGGTGGGCTGCCGTCTATGGGGTCACACAGAGTCAGACATGACTGAAGTGACTTAGCAGCAGTAGCAGCAGCAGCAGACATATATACAGGTGATATATATATACATATACATACACATAGGTGATATATGTATATACCTATATACCTATGTATACACATAGGTGATATATCTCTGCACATAGGATATATATATATACACATATACACACACATAGAAGATATATATATATATACACACATATACACACATAGAAGGTATATATATATATATATATACACATATAAGATCGTGGCATCTGGTCCCATCACTTCATAGCAAATAGATGGGGAAACAATGAGTGAGAGACTTTTTTGAGGGGGCTCCACAATCCCTGCAGATGGTGACTGCAGCCATGAAATTAAAAGATGCTTGCTCCTTGGAAGAAAAGCTATGACCAACCTAGACAGCATATTAAAAAGCAGAGACATTACTTTGCCAACAAAGGTCTGTCTATTCAAAGCTATGGTTTTTCTTGTTGTCATGTGTGGATGTCATAGTTGGACTGTAACAAAAGCTGAGTGCTGAAGAACAGAATTTTTTAAACTGTGGTGTTGGAGAAGACTCTTGAGAGTTCCTTGGACTACAAGGAGATCCAACCAGTCAATCCTAAAGGAAATCAGTCCTGAATATTCATGGGAAGGACTGATGCTGAAGCTGAAGTTCCAATAATTTGTCTACCTGATGCGAAGAACTGCCTGATTGGAAAAGATCCTAATGCTGGGAAAGATTGAAGGCAGGAAGAGAAGGGGACAATAGAGGATGAGATGTTTGGATGCCACTGACTGGATGGACATGAGTTTGAACAAGCTCCAAGAGTTTGTGATGGACAAGGAAGCCTGGTGTGCTGCAGTCCATGGGGCTGCAGAGTCAGATATGACTGAGCGACTGAACTGAACTGATAGGAGATATATATATATATATATGATATATACATAGAATATAGGTGATATATATATATGTACATATATATACATGCACATACATATATACACACACATATAGGACATATGCATAAGATATAGGATATATGTATATTGACACTAAATTGTGGCTCAAACATGTCTCTTCCTAATTTTCAGATTTAATACATTAATCACCCCTCTTTTATACAATTTCCTCATTACATATTTTCAATTTTAGTGGACTAGACCAGTGAAAGTGTTAGTCACTCAGTCGTGTCCAACTCTATGTGACCATGGACTATAGCCCGCCAGACTCCTCTGTCCATGGAATTCTCAAGGCAAGGAGTGGGTTGCCATTCCCTTCTCCAGGGATCTTCCTGACCCAGGGATTGAACCAGGGTCTCTTTCATGGTAGGCAGATTCTTTACCATCTGAGCCACCAGGTAATGGTTTAAAAGGGAACAGGATTATCATGTGTCAACATCATCCTCTCTCCAGCAGCAGAGTCTCCAATTTCAGAATCAGGGGCCACATATCACATCCAAGATCCTTCACACTGAAGCTTGGGCCTGGGTTTCCTGCTCCAACTCTTTGTCTCTCAAGGATATGGTGGATGTTAAGTATTTTCAGTCTTTTCAAAAGGGGACTGTCATTTTCCAGATGTAAGTGTCAGGGAAGGGAGAGGATCAAGAATAAAATGGCTTCCTTTGACTGTAATACTAAACTGTTCTGTGCATGCCATGAATCTTCTCTGTGCCTGCTTCCCCATTGTTAAATGAAGAGTGCAAACTGCTGGATGGCTATGGACACCTGTGAACTGGTGTTAATAAGAGTGCTCTGCAAATTACTGTACATTTAATGCAGGTGAAGTTGAATGCATTGACTAAATAAAATATCCTTCTACAAAAAATTTAAAAATAGATGGTAAATTGTTGAAGTAAAACATCATTAATATTAAGGAAGTAGACACAGGGCACACTGGCTAACAGCCTGGGCTTTAGAGTCGGACATACTGACATTTAGTCTGCATCTCAGCTCTGCCACAGTGTGACACTGGATCAGTTATCAAGCACCTTCTGCTCCCCGTTCTGGGAATATAGTAATGCCAAGATCAGGGAGAAAATGCATGTTAATTGACTATCAGAAAGCATATATTAAACTCCCAAAGATACAAAGTGAAAACTTGATTAGCATTTTATCTGCTTTATATCAGTTAAGATAGAAATAAGGCATGTGTGGGAAGGGGAGGCATTTCTTCAGTGTATCCACCTTTGTACTTATAGACTTGAAAAACAAAACAGAGAACCTATGAGTTTATTTGTCTGTGTACCTTTGAAAATTATTAAATATCTTTATTCATTCTAGAATTAATTATTTCAAAATCTTAGTCATGCCTCTAGGATTAAAGATGAAAATTTGGAATCTTTTAAAATGTCATGTTCTATGTGAGGGTGATAGAAAGGGTGTGGAAAAATTAAATCATTACTAGGAATATGGTGAGGCAGCTGAATAAAGCAGGGAAAAGGCTAATAGAGTTTTGCCAAGAGAATGCACTGGTCATAGCAAACACCCTCTTCCAACAACATAAGAAAAGACTGGTCGAGAAACTCTATACAGACAGCAAAAACAAGACTGGGAGCTGAATGTGATTCAGACCATGAACTCCTTAATGCAAAATTCATACTTAAACTGAAGAAAGTAGGGAAAGCCACTAGACCATTCAGATATGACCTAAATCAAATCCCTTACAATTATACAGTGCAAGTGACAAATAGATTTAAGGGACTAGATCTGGTGGAAAGAGTGCCTGATGAACTATGGATAGAAGTTTGTGACATTGTACAGGAGACGGATCAAGACCATCCCCAAGAAAAAGAAATGCAAAAAAGTAAAATGGCTGTCTGAGGAGGCCTTACAAACAGCTGAGAAAAGAAGAGAAGTGAAAGGCAAAGAAGGAAAGGAAAGATATACCCATCTGAATACAGAGTTCAAAAAAATAGCAAGGAGAGATAAGAAAGACTTCCTCAGTGATCAGTGCAAAGAAATAGAGGAAAACAATAGAATGGGAAAGACTAAGAAAATTAGAGATACCAAGGGAATATTTCATGCAAAAATGGGCTCAATAAAGGACAGAAATGGTATGGACCTATCAGAAGCAGAAGATACTAAGAAGGGGTAGCAAGAATACACAGAAGAACTATACAGAAAAGATCTTCATGACCCAATTAATCACAATGGTGTGATCATTCATCTAGAGCCAGACATCCCGGAATGCAAAGTCAAGTAGGCCTTAGGAAGCATCACTATGAACAAAGCTAGTGGATTTGATGGAATTCCAGCTGAGCTATTTTAAATCCTAAAAGATGATGCTGTGAAATTGCTGCACTCAATATACCAGCAAATTTGGAAAAATTCAGCAGTGGCCACGGGACTGGAAAAGGTCAGTTTTTATTCCAATCCCCAAAAAAGGCAATGCCGAAGAATGCTCAAAGTATCACACAGTTGTACTCATCTCACACGCTAATAAAATAATGCTCAAAATTCTCCAAGCCAGGCTTCAACAATACATGAACCATGAACTTCCAGATGTTCAATGCAAAAGTACTGGAGTGGGGTGCCATTGCCTTCTCTGTATGAGCAACCTAGACAGCTTATTAAATTTGCATCTCCAACATCTCCTGCATTACAGGTAGATTCTTTACCTCTGAGTCACTGGGAGGACCCAGACTCTACCATGCAGTCAAAACTTACAAAAGACACAAAAAACAAGTAACAGCAATAAATACAACTAGCAGAAACAGACCCACACAAAGTTTAATTTTTAGAGTCTTCCATGTAGACCATAAAAAGATATTTTCAAATAATGCATTCAAATAAATAAAGAAGAAATTGAAAATATAACTAAGGAATGAAGGAGTGTGTAATTTAAAAATGACCCAAACAGAACTTTTAGGAATAAAAATATATAATGATTGAAATGAAAATTTTAGTTGTTGAATTAAAGAGCATATTAAAGATAGATAATTATAATTATTAAGTTATAAAATAAATCTGAAATATATTTTCCATAATGATGTACAGAGAAATAGAAAATATTTAAAAGAAGGTAAAAGACATGAGGTAACAAGCTTTTATGTGTCTCTTATCAAAATTCTGGAAGTTGAAATGGGATGGATGAAGTAATAGTTGAAGGAAAAAAAGGTTTCAATTTTCCCTAATGTTAAAATTATGAATTTTCAGCTTCCAAAATCACAACAAATTCAAAATTTCCATCCCTAGACAAGTGAGAGTGAACATATATATTATCAAAGAAAATAATATCCTTAGAAGTAACAAGAGAAAAGAACAAGTTATCTGAAATGACAGATTGATGATTTCTAACCAGCAACAAAGGAGTCCAGGAGAATATCTCCAATGTGCTAAAAGAAAATTAGAACAGCATGCATTGCAAAAATTGTTTTGTAATGAAAGAACCAAGTAGAAACTTTCTGAAGAAGTAAAGCAAACTTTATCTTTACAAACTCCTACTAAAGAAACTTCTCAAGGCGACATTATGATTAAGATGCATTAAAAATGATTTTTAAAAAAGCAAACAGATGCTAGAAGAGATAGATGAACCAAAAAATGTTTAATATGCTTTTAAATATCAGCAAAAATGACTGTGAAAAAGTACTATAATGACTTATTTGTTAAAAAAAATAGGCAGGTGATAATAAAAGCCAAATGAAACTAAAATTCTGAACAAGTTGGAAGGGGTGATCAGAGTTCAGTCCCTATAAGTTCATTGAGTTGTTTGGGAGTAGAGTGGTGATATTGATTAACTAGGTTTTACTTTTTTTCTAAATTTACTTTTTAATTTATTTTTAATTGGAGGATAATTACTTTATAATGTTGTATTGCTTTCTGCTATACAACCATGTGAATCAGCTATAAGTATACATATATCCCCTCCCTCTTGAGACTCCCTTCCCCCACCCCATCCCACCTTTAAGTCATCACAGAGCACAGAGCATGGAGCTGCATTTCCTATATAGCTGCTCCCCTCTACCTACTTATTTTACACATGATAGTGTATATATGTCAATGCATCTCTCAATCCATCCCACCCTTTCCGTCTTCCACTTTGTCCACAAGTTCATTTTCTACATTTGTGTCTCTATCCCTGCCCTGCAAGTAGGCTTATCAGTGCCATTCTTCTAGATTCCATATACATGGGTTAATATACAGTATTTGGTGTTCTTTTTCACTTACTTCTCTCTCTGTATATCAGGCTCTAGGTTCATCCACTTCAATACAACTGACTCAAATTCATTCGTTTTTGTGACTGAGCATTTTTGCATACAGGGTAAACTTTCTAGGGCAAATTCTTAGTAGACAGAAATAAATACTATAGCATCTGAATCAATGGAGAAGAAAGAAATGAAATACAAATAAAAACTCAATCAATCTGAAAGATGCTTTCAAATTATGGTGCTAGAAAAGACTCCTGAGAATCTCTTGGACTGCAAGGAGATCAAACAAGTCAAGCCTAAAGGAAATCAATCCTGAGTATTCATTGGAAGGACTGATTTTGAAACTAAAGTTCCAAAACTTTGGCCACATGATGTGAAGAGTTGACTCATTGGAAAAGACCCTGATGGTGGGAAAGATTGAAGGCAGAAGGAGAAGGGGGCGGCAGAGGATGACATGGTTACATAATATCACCAACTGAATAGACATGAATTTCTGCAAACTCCAGGAGATGGTAGAGGATAGAGGAGCCCGGTGTGCTACAGTCCACAGGGTCAGAAAGAGTTGGACATGACTTAATGACTGAATAACAATCTGAAAAAAGGCAAAAATGAAGGAAAAAAAGAAAAGTTGAAGCAATAGAGGATAAAAAATGAACTGGTAGAAATAAATTATATTAGTAAGGACAATTAGTTTTTAAAGGGCAAGATTGACAGATTAGGTTAAAGCGATTTTAGGCTATGTGCTGTGTATTAGTTTTCTGTTTCCGCACTGGTTATCACAAACTTCGCAGCTTAACCCAAAATCATATTGCAGATTTCTGAAGGTAGACATCTACATGAGCTATACTGGGTTCTCTGGTTCAGATCTCACAAGTCTGAAATCAAAGTATTGACTATCCTAAGCTCTTACCTGGAGGAGGTGGGGAAGAATCCACTTCCCAGCTCATTGAATTTGTTGGCAGAATTCTTTGGATCCAACAGGCAAGGATCATCTGCCATAAGGATGGTGTCATCTGCATATCTGAGGTTATTGATATTTCTCCCAGAAATCTTAATTCCAGCTTGTGTTTCATCCAGCCTAGCATTTCACATGATGTATTCTGCATATAAATTAAATTAGGAGGGTGGCAATATACAGCCTTCACATATTCTTTTCCAAATTTGGAACCAGTCTGTTATTCCATGTCTGGTTCTAACTATTCCTTTCTGACCTGCATACAGGTTTCTCAGCACGCAGGTGAGGTAGCCTGGTGTTCCTGTCTCTTTAAAAATTCTGTCTTCCATATGCTGTTTTCAAAACTCATGCCTCAAATATAAAGAAGGAGAAAATTTGAAAATAAAAGAATGGAAAATATGTACTAGGGAAACATTATCCAAAATAAAATTGATATAATTGCATCATATCAAGCTAAATGGATGTTTGGAAGGGAAAATAAGGCATTTTTAGGGTTGAGAAGAGTTACCACATTGTGAGGAATAAAATGAATTCACCAGGAATGTGTAACAATTTTAAACTAATAGATACCCTATAACATACCTTCAAAATTTATAAAGGAGAAATTGACAGAACTTAGTAACTGATACATCTACCATCATATCAATACATATATTTTAAAAAGAGATACTGAAAATGAATAAGTATTCAGTATTAAGAACTTATAGTGATTAAAAGCAGGAGAATCAGTTTTAAAAGAGCAGAGATTCATATAATAAAGACTAAGGTACTGTAAGAGAAATTAAAGTAACCAAGAAAATTTTGAAAACCTAATAAAATTTAAAAATTTTAATGAGATTAATCAAAATTTTAAAAAGCACAAATAAGCCATGTGAAAAATGAAAAATGAGCAATAGAGATACAGTGAATATTGAAATATAACTATATGCTCTATTCTAGATAAATATCAGCAAATTGAATTTTAAAAGCCAGATACAAGAAAAGCACTCTATATTATTCTGTTTATAAATGTACAATATAAATAACTAAACAATATTTTATTATATTTATGTTTACAACCAGATGGTGTAAAACCACAAGAAAAACAGGAAAATGGGAATTACAAAATACAAAGTTTAGAACTGTGGTTACCCTAGAGTAATTTGACTAGAGATGAGTACACAGAGGGCTTAAAAGTCTTTATTTTTATTCTGTTTTTTCCAAGGTAAGTAGTGGGAACATGCTGTACTATTTATTTTTATTCTTAATGCCTTAATATATATAATATGCTCTTTGATATAAATATAATTTTTAATAATTTAAATTAAAACATCTTAAATATGTAGCTGCATGTGATATATTAACAACAGAAAACAGCTTGGTTAAAGGATACTTCCTGAGTTTAATTTTAAAATATGCCCTAAAACCAATATTTTACTTTTATTAGAAATGAAAATACTTAGTTTTACTTTTAGGCAATGAATGCTGAAATAATAATACTGTTGCAAAGATACATATTTAGGTCACTGCTTTTGAATTCTGAGCTTGCTGTTATATCACCCAAACATTTACTCCATCTGTCTTCAGGCAACAATGGAGCATGGAAATAATGCTTGCTTAAACTTATAAGATATGTTACTTGGTGGCTGCCTTGATAATCTCTCAAATTTATGGAAAATATGGACAACCAATGACAACCTATGTCAGATGGTTGATATAAGTTCATTTTCTTGGACTTACTGTTTACTAACAATAAGAATGTTGAGTCAACTGAGGTCTGGAGATTTGTCACTTATCAGAGTTGACTGAAAGATTTTGATAAATTTTGTGCAAGCAATATGGCAAGCTATATAATGGTGCTAGGTTTGGGAGACTGAGCCAGCTCCATTGGTCTTCTCATTAGAACTAGCTTGTCATAGACATATTATTCAGAAACTAGAATCCTGAGGTCCTTAAAATGACTTTTATTTTCCCTTTGGGGAGATATTTGCTCTTTCTATGATATAAGGACTGTTGATGAATAATGATTCTTATAATCACATTTCTGAAAGCATCTTTTCTTTGCCTTTCTATTGGCCATCCATTCATATGTACAATTACAAAGCTATTGTAACACAGACTATTTTGTATAATTAATTTCTCTAGTAACAATAATATCTGTGTTAAAAAAAATAAGGAAAGTCTGGAAACTGAAAGCTACTTATTCCTTCAAGTCACAAAACAAAAATAAATTCTTAACCATGTAATGTTGAGCTACTATCATTTAATAATTTAGCCACTCATAAGGAATAGCATGTCAGAAGATAATGTAAATATTTTTCTGTTGGCTTCTTGCTTAGAAAAACCAGTAGTAATTTTCATTCTTCCCATTTTTTCTAAATTATAATTCAGTGTGGTAGACAGCAAATTGTACTGGGGCACACCATATTTATTTTGCATCTGTTAACACACTGTTGGGAACTCTGCAGACCTTGCCTGGGAAGGTACTTTTAGATTGTGTCTATTTCTGTATTCAAGTTATTCAAGGTATCTTTTTCTAAATGCTTCTATATTCTAAGACATGCCTAATTTCCTTACTTAATAATAAAACAGTCCGTGACTCATTGTAAATCAGTAGGGATCCAGCAATAAGATGCAATACATCACAAAAGCAGTGCAGCTATCATTGGAGATAATAAGCAGGTGCATTAATATTCATGCTATATGAAATCCTGGTTGTACTTCTAAAAAGCTGTAGAATACATTCCAGGTTTAATGTTCACCAGTAGATGTTTGCCAGTGATTTTCAGATATTTCTTGTAGCAATTCATTCAAGGCATCACTAGGTAATTTAGAAAACTTTCATCCTTGGTTTCCATTTACTTAATTGTATACTCAGCTCATGTACCTCAGTGAGCATGCATAATCCTTCCTGGTTGGATTTTGGCTCTTTCTTTTTCTCAACTGGAAGTGCTGTTGTATAAGGCAGATTGTATATGTACATCTGTGTATGTGGTATGGTGTGTGCAGTGGGGGTCAGATGGCAATGAAAAGGAGAAAACTACATGCATTATCGTATATGGTACAGTATTCCTCTAGTGTCAAAGAAATACATTTGGATTTTGTTTCCATATGGAGTGACCTATGAGGGAGGATAAGAAAATAATACTTTGCTATAAGTGATACAGAGATACCAATAAAACAGGAATACCACATAAAAATACACAGGCTGGGCACTGGCCACGTCCAGAGGCCACCACACACCACCCCCCAGAATTACACAATGTAGCAACACCACAAATAAGGCACATGAAAGTGTACTCCTGTTCCCTCTTTAAGGTAGATGATTAATACATGTCCTTATTTAATTTATAAATAATTTTTATTTCTAAATAAATAAATAAATAAATAAATTTTGGGCTTCCCTGGTGGCTCAGAGGTTAAAGTGTCTGCCTGCAATGCGGGAGACCTGGGTTCGATCCCTGGGGTTGCAAAGAGTCGGACACAACTGAGCAACTTTCACTTTCAATATTTTATACTTAATTTTTGCTTTTTTGTGGAGCCACATAGGTAATACAGCTTTTCAAGGATGGGAAAGAATTGTTATGGATTCTCACAGGAGACTTTCTCCATTCACCCAGAGCTAACGAATCCTCATAATGTCCCTCTACACAGCAGGTTTACATTGACATGATTTATTTTTCATTATTTGCTCTTCCTTATTGTTAATGTAGCTTACCCACTGAAAATCCACCTTTGCAAAAATATCAGATAATATCTCCCAATTTTTATAAACCCATCATTTTGTCTCCCACCTCTGAGAAGTGGGACACAGCAAGCCAAAGTTTCTCAAATTACCTGAGATGAAGAACCAGGCTTTTTGGTTTTGTTCTTTAATTTCCAATCCTTCAAAAATCAATCATCTAGTAAAATACATTTAAAATATTGAAGCAATGTCAAATTATATAAGTTTTTAAACACAAAATCTCTTTCAAAGATATTCTACACAATGAAATTTTCAAGTTCCTTGTGCCTCACAAGGCCAAAAATGGAAGTTCCACATTTCTTTCTCTATTCTTTAAGGATTAACTTATATGACGAAAAAGTGGACGTGCTAGTCACCTAATTCATGTCCAGCTCTTTGAAACTCCATGGCCTGGAGCCTGTCAGCCAGACTCCTCTGTCCATGGAATTCTCCAGGGAAGAATACTGGAGTCGGTAGCCATTCTTTTCTCCAGGGGATCTTTCACAGCCAGCGAACAAATCTGGGTCTCCTGCATTGCAGGCAGATGCTTTACCATCTAAGCTACCAGGGAATTATTTACATTCTGAAGTTAACCTTAGAAATTACCTCTTTTCTGAAAAATATTGTGCTGTTGACACTCAAACCTAAATTCATTTCTATATTATTTTCATAATAAAATAACTAGTAATTCTACATTTTAGTATTTATAAAGATTAATACTTTATTTATCAATACACATGATAGAGATGAAGTTTTTACCTACAAGACAATACTTCCAATGTGAGTATTATATCAAAGTACTATACATTTACACATACACATAGAATCAGGTTTATAAATTTAACTGTGCTGAAAAAGTATATTAACTACTTAACTATCCCTAAAATGTCTTAAATTTAAATTATACTATTTTATGTACTATTTGCTTTCAATATTGTTTTCTACTTAATAATTAAATGGAAGGGGACAAATGTGACAAACACATACTAAGATTTGAGTATTCTAACGTAGACATAGTCAATAACTGTTATATACAAAGTATGATCCCAGTACCACATATGAGAATTTACTATATCGGGCATGGTGCTACAAAACACAAATCCAGACAAAAAATAATTTCCTCCTGACTTTGTGCTTCACTGAAGAAATTAAAGAGTTATTATGTCATGACTGCTGATAAAAGGGCCAAAATTCAATAGAAAAATAAACCTCTGAAACATGCTATCTGTCAGCTAATACTGAACCTGTATAATGAAAGGTTAAAGATTTTTGAGGTTATTGCTGATAATGGAAGAAAGTAAAACAAGCTGTATTTACAGTTTTTAAATATAAGATATGCAAATAAATCTGTTTTGAAAGAGTGATTTGCGAACCCATTTCCATCTTATGAACCTTCTCAAAAACTTTTAGACATATTTGTGTTTGTTATGCATTTATGTTCTGGTTATTTTGAAATTATATAATTATCTCCTAACATAGAGATGAAAACAAAAAACATTGAGACCTTATCCAAATGAACTCATCATGGCTAATGTGGGTGGAGGCAGTATATATTTTTCCTGCTAAATTTTACATTTAACCTAATGTTCTCAAAATCATTTGTAAAAATGACTGAAAACAATTACTTGCTAATGTTCTCCTTCCATCATCCCTTCATGTGTCATCAATTACAATTTTTCATTAGACTAGATCAATAAATACATTTCTACCAAAATATGTGCTTGTTTTTATCACATTCCGGTACCATTATAACAGAATTTTAATGCATTTTAGTAAATAAATATATCAAAATGAAAATTCATCAGTACCTAAAAATGCAGATCTTTTTTAATCTACTAAATGATCACGATGTTATGAATATACAATTCTACAATATCTATTGAAATAAAATACATAGATGAACAATAATGCCATAAGCACCTGTACATTCATCCAACAAGGCATGGAAAACAGCACTGTAACATTTCCAAGAAAGCTGATAGTCTGTAAAAATCTTAGAATAATTAATAAAGATACCTCAGCTCATTTTGCTTAAATATTCTGATAATTGTAGATGTTCCATTCAAAAGCGGATGTTTTTCTCTTCATTCACACAGACTTCTAATAGAATACATCCAGTTAACTAGGCTTAGTATATCTATCAATATTTTCTCACAAAATTTCATTTAACAATTGAATGTATAAATGCCATGCTTTAACTCTATATATATTTATGAAAGAATTCCTCATTGATATTTTGTATTATGAAATACTCAAGAGTTATATGGGCTAAAATAGTAACATTTCAAAGACTGTAAGTTGAGGTAATAACTAAAAATATTATATTCAAGAATTATTAGGTACCATAGTTAATAACCCCCTACTCAGTTACTTTATGCTAAAATTTTTGTGTGCATATTAATCCAGAATAGAAACTGCAGAAAATATCTAATAATAGTTATTTGTATTCATTATACACAAATGGATTAAAATTATTCTGAAGGTTATATCTGAGATTGAGCTGTACCTAAATTTTAAAAAAGAAACTTTTAGAAAATTGTGAGAGGCATTTAATACTAATAAAAATAGGTAAATTATTAAGGTTGACTTTATCACATTCAAAAAATTTGGGAATATGCATTTAAATAAAGCAATTATTTATTGGATGCTTTCTATGTGTTCAGCAATTTATATTCTATAATTGTTTAAGTACATCTTACTTCACCTCTTCTGCAACCAAAATTGTATCGCCCCACTGGAAAAATATCCTGAGTAACATTCCTCAAAAGAGAATTATAGAATATAATGAAATATTATCTTTTCCAAATGTGAATTAAGTACTTTGTATAGCTGACATGAATTTTTCTCTGTATAAAGCATTGCATTTAGCAATTTGTATTCATAATTGAAGCTCAATTTCAAGAAAATTTCCTCTTTTTAAAAAAAGAAATAATAATAAACACCTGTTGAAAAAAAACTGACTAAAAATAATTAGGCGTGTTTTCATAGCAATTTTGGCTTGGCTCTAGGTAGCAAAATCTTTTTCATACTATTGAAATCTCTTATTTTCTTACTATCTTCCAGTGTCACCACATATTATAGGGTCCAAGTTGTACATCAGAAAAATTAAACTCAGGACATTTTTGCATTCTGCATCCAAGCACACACTAGCAAAGCAGCGATTTGACCTTTGAGAGAGGACAATTCCTGTGCACATATTTCATGCCTGTCTGCCTTCCATATACTTAGCAAGATGATGATTGCTCCCAGCTATGTTGATATACTTCTATCCACTCGACTGGCTGTGGATAGGAGGCAAAAGATCTATCTGTTAAGAGGTGATCTTCTTTGTACATGTCTCACCTAATCAGAGCAGGATATTGGTAAGCATAAGCAGGTCTGCTACTATATCTAGTCCCACTACAACCTGCATTGTTTTCATTTGCCTTATACAAAAAAGGTCACTGCAAATTCCATTGTGAAATGGCCCAAGGAATGAGTTCCTTCGACAAGTTACCTGTGGCAATGGACAACAGGAAACCCCTTCTGAAAAATATATTGCATGTCTTTATAGATATTTGGACTATAATATTAGTTATAGTTGGTTTACTATTGCTCAAGAAAAGAAATATTTTCCACTACATACTAGATTAAACTATATAAAACTGCCAACATGCAAACATTTCAGTCCATAAAAATGCTGATTTCTTATGGTACAACACAATATCTCCTAAAATATAATATAGAATTTAGGCAAATTTTTCATCTCTATTTTTCTTTCAGATTTATATTATTGAAAACAGGAATTTATCTCTGGAAGCCTACATCTCAGCCTGAATTTCCAGAAATGTTAAAAAATGATCAGTGTAGCAGAACTTCTACAGCATTTTCTGTCAATACTAGTGGTTTTCCAAGGTGCAATGCAAGATTCACTCAGGTAAGGAGAATTTTGTGGTACACCGATAAATATAAACACTACTAGAAAACTCACAGATAGCATCTTAAACTAGCATGCTTTAATGAGTAATCCTTCATAAAAGAGTTAAGCTTAAGTCTTAAAAAGTGAGTCATTGAAAAAAATTAAGTAAACAAATGTACTTACATCGATGACAAAAATGTTCAACACATTGGCCTACACAACTACAACTTTCCATATATTACCACATATGATAATCCTGATAGTCTCAAATTTCTCCAGAGATGACAGAAGAACTTATACTTGAACGTACCATATAAATCGGTCTCTGTTTTTGTTCATTAAAAATAGACTAATATAAACAATTTTATATGGTTTGACCTTAGTATAGCTCTTCCACCACAAAGCATTCAATGACTAAAAAGTATTAAGTGAAAATTAAATTTGATAGAATGACTATATTTAACACAACAACTTTGAGTTTTTCATATATTATTATGAATACAAAATATATCAACAAGTTTAAGAAAACTTACCTATAAACAAATGCCAACAAAAACATAAGGATAGAAGTCAACATGTCTAACTCATTTGTAAATATTACAGTTGCATGGGTTCCTTTTTACAACGCCCATCCCTGACAGCAACACGAAAGTAAAAAGTTCTTAGTATCCCTCCTAAGAACTCATATCTTTGTTGGCCTACATCCAAACTTGATCATATCAAGGATAAATTAATGTCTCCATTTTCTCTGAAGATGTGGAATCTAACAAATTAAAGGGAAAAAAACCCCCACAAACCCAGAGAGCCTTTATGTCTTTCTCACTAGAAAATATAGAAGCAAACATTCGAAAACCAATAAACAATTTAAGAGGACTAGATCAAGCATATTTACCCCCAAAATTTTCCTCTCTACACATTGGGCACATAATAATGTAATGATGTAAAATATTTACTATGGTAAATTAACTTCAAAAATTAGCTCTGTAACAAACATCATATGATATCACTTGTATGTGGAGTCTTAAAAAAATGGTACGATTAGACTTATTTACAAAACAGAAAAAAAATCACAGATGTAGAAAACAAACTTATGGTCATCAAAGCGGGGAAGGGAGGGGAGGGATAAATTGGAAGATTGGGACTGACATATACACACTACTATAAGATAGATAACTAATAAGAATCTACCGCTTCCCTCACAGCTCAGTTGGTAACGAATCAGCCTGAGATTCAGGAGACCCCGGTTCGATTCCTGGGTGGGGAAGATCCACTGGAGAAGGGATAGGCTACCCACTCCAGTATTCTTGGGCTTCCTTTGTAGTTCAACTGGTAAAGAATCTGCCTGCAATGAGGGAGACCTGGGTTCGATCTCTGGGTTGGGAAGATCCCCTGGAGAAGGAAAGGCTATCCGCTCCAGTATTCTGGCCTGGAGAATCCCATGGACTTTGCAGTCCATGGGGTCGCAAAGACTTGGACACAACTGAGCAACTTTCACTTTCATTGTATAGACAAACAACTCTACTCACTACTCTATAATTACCTATATGGGAAAAGAATCTAAAAACGGAGTGAATATATGTATATGAAGTGAAAGTTCCTTAGTCGTGTCTGACTCTTTGCAACCCCAGGTTCCTCTGTCCATGGAATTCTCCAAGCCAGAATACTGGAGTGGGTAGCTGTTCCCTTCTCCAGGGGCTCTTCCCAACCCAGGGATCAAACCCAGGTCTCCTGCATTGCAGGCAGATTCCTTACTGTCTTAGCCACCAGGAAGCCCCAGAACACGGGAGTGGGTAGCCTATCCCTTTTCCAGTATATCTTCCCAACTCAGGAATTGAACCAGGGTCTCCTGCATTGCAGGCAGATTCTTTACCAGCTGAGCTACCAGGGAACCCCAGAATATATGTATATGTGTAACTGATTCACTTTGCTGTACAGCAGAAACTAACACAACTTGTAGATTACTTATATCCAGTAAAAATTAACTTTAAAAATTAGCTTTGTAAATGTCATCACAACCCAATATACCAGCTTTTCCTAGCATATCTCTCATTAGTTCTCTGAGAAAATAGCAAGACTATGTATTAGTAATCTCTAATAAGCAATTAAAAATCTAAAATTCTCTGGACATTACTTGTTTGTTACCAGGAATAGGAATGCAGGCCAGAAGGAATGTTGAAGGATTACCGGAGTCAGCAACAAGTAAATAGCTTTCAACACACTTTTCACTATTGTGTTAAGTGTATTAACACAATAAACAAAATTGTGTTAAGTGTTGAGCTGTATATTGTCACCCTGCTTATTTAACTTATATGCAGAGTACATTATGCAAAATGCTGGGCTGGATTGTGTGTGTGTGTGTGTGTGTGTATTAGTCACTCAGTTGTATCCAACTCTTTGCAACCCTATAGACTGTAGCTTGCCAGGCTCCTCTGTCCATGAGATTCTCCAGGGAAGAATACTGGAGTGGACAGCCATTCCCTTCTCCAGGGGATCGTCCCAACCCAAGGATCGAACCTGGGTCTCCTGCCTAAATAGTCAGGCAGATTCTTTACTGTCTGAGCCACCAGGGAAGTCCATAGGGTTCTATAGGTTTTGACAAGGTCATCGTGGTATGTATCAACTCTTATGGTGTCATACAGGGTAGTTCCATTGCCCTAAAACTCTGTGCTCTGCCTATTCTTCCCTCCTTCCTTCCTTTTCTAAAAAATATTTTATTTATTCACTTGGTTTCATCAGGTCTTAGTTATGCAAAACAACTCTTAAAATGCAGGCAGGCAGGATCTTCATCATGTAGGATCTTTTGTTGCCAGGTACAGACTTCCTAGTTGTGGGGCACAGGGGCTCCAGAGCACACAGGCTCAGAATCTGCGGCAAAGCAGGCTTAGTTGCTCTGTGGCATGTGGGATCTTAGCTCCTCCAATACTCGTATCTCCTGCATTGCAAGGGTTAGGATTAACATTGCATTGCCCTGCATTGCAAGGGACACGTGTATTGGGTCATTTATGAGTCACTCTGATACGGGATTTTGATACCAGAGGAGGCTGTGTGTGTGATGGGCAGGGAGTTAGGTGAGAAAGCTGTCTAACTTTTGCTCAGTTTTGCTGCATTGCAAGGCAGATTCTTAACCAATGGATTTCCATTGGTTAAGGGAGTCCCCCTCCCACCTTCCTTTATTCCTGGAAACCAGTGATTTTTTAATGCTTCTTTAGTTTTTTCTTTCCAAACTGTCATGTAGTTGAAGCCATACAGTAGGTAGCCTTTTCAGACTGGCTTCTCTCACTTGGTAGTATACAAGTAAGTTTCTTCCATGTCTTTTCATGGCTTGGTGGATCATTTCTTTTTAGGGCTGAATAATAATTCACTGTCCAGATGGACCACAGTTTATTTATCCATTCACCTACAGAGAGACATGTTGGTTGCTTCCAAGTTTTGGCAATCATGAATAAAGCTGCTGTAAACATTCCCGTGCAGATCTTCGTGTGGACATACGTTTTCAGCTCCTTTGAGTAAATTCCAAAGAGTGTGATTGCTGGATCATATGGTAAGAGGTATTTTTAGTTTTGTAAGACACTGCCAAACTGTCTTCCAAAGTGGCAGTACTATTTTGCATTCCCATCAGCAATGTAAGAGAGTTCCTGTTGCTCCACACCCTCATCAGCATTTGGTGTGGAAAGTGCTCCAGATTCTGGCCATTCTAATCAGTAGGTTATGATATCTCACTGTTGCTTTAATTTGCATTTCTCTGATGGCATGTGCTGTAGAGAGTCTTTTCATATGCATATTTGCTATTGTGTATCTTCTTTGGTGACAAGTCTGTTAAGGTCTTTGGCCCATTTTTAAACTGTGTTGTTTTCTTAATGGTTGAGTTTTAAGAGTTCTTTTGGATAACGGTCCTTTATCAGATGAGTCTTTTGCGAATATTTTCTCCCAGTCTGTGGCTTGTCTTCTGATTCTCTTAGCATTGTCTTTTGCAGAGAAGTTTTTAATTTTACCAGAGTCCACTTTATCAATTATTTCATTCATGGATTGTATCTTCGTTGCTGTTGATAAAAAGGTATCATCTTACCCAAAGTCATCTAGCTTCTCTCTTGTATTATCACCTAGGAGTTTCATAATAAACTTTATATTTTAGCTTAGGTCTATGATCCATTTTGAGTTAATTTTTTTTGAAGAAAATAAGATCTGTGTCTAAAATTTTTTTCTGTATGTGGATATCCAATTGTTCCAGCACCATTTGTTGAAGATACTGTATTTTTTCCATTGTGTCATCTTTGCTCCTTTGTCAAAGATAAGTTGATTAGGACATGAGGAAAAGGGAGGAGAGGGTGAAATGTATGGAGAGAGTAACATGGAAACTTATATTACCATATGTAAAATAGATAGCCAACTGGGAATTTGCTGTATGCCTCAGGAAACTCAAACAGGGGCTCTATATCAACCTAGAGGGATGGGGAAAGGAAGGAGATGGGGAGGAAGTTCAAGAGGGAGGGGACATAGGTATACCTATGGCTGATTCAGGCTGAGGTTTGACAGAAAACAACAAAATTCTGTAAAGCAATTATCTTTCAATTAAAAAATAAATAAATTTTTAAAAATAGGAAAAAAAGGAGTTGATTATATTTATGGGGGTCTATTTCTGAACTCTCAATTCTATTCCATTGATCTATTTGTCTATTCTTTTGCCACTATTGCACCATCTTGATTACTGTGGCTTTATAGTTAAGTCTTGAATCTGAAAAATGTCAATCCTCTACTTTGTCCTCCTCCTTCAGTATTATATTGGTCACTCTGGATTTTTTGCCTTTCAATGTAAACTTTTTTATTTAAAATTCTTAATTTTATTTTCCTCTGCCTTGTTTTGATGTAATTGATATAAAACATCATGTAACCATAAGGTGTACAAGTAATGATTTAATATATGTATTTATTGTGAAATGTTTGTCACAATAAGGTTAGTTAGCACATCCTTCATCTCACAAAATTACCATTTTTGTTGTTCATCTTATGGTGAGAGCACTTAAGATTTACTCTCATAGCAATTTTCAAGTATACAGTATTGTTAACTATAGCCACCATGCTACATTAGATCCCTGAAACTTATTCACCTTACAATTGAAACTTTGCACCCTTTGGCAAACAGTTTCCCTACCCCTTATTCCCTGAAAACCATCAATCTGCTCTTTATTTCTATGACATCAATACTTTTAGATTCTAGTATAAGTGAGATCATACAATATTTGTCTTTCTCTGTCTTGTTTATGTCACTTAGCATAATGCCTTCTAGATTCGTTCATGTTGTTACAAATGGAAAGATTTTTTCTGACTAATTTTCCAGTAGTCATGTATGGATGTGAGAGTTGGACTGTGAAGAAGGCTGAGCACTGAAGAACTGATGCTTTTGAACTGTGGTGTTGGAGAAGACTCTTGAGAGTCCCTTGGACTGCAAGGAGATCCAACCAGTCCATTCTGAAGGAGATCAACCCTGGGTTTTCTTTGGAAGGAATGATGCTAAAGCTGAAACTCCAGTACTTTGGCCACAGCATGCAAAGAATTGACTCATTGGAAAAGACTCTGATGCTGGGAGGGCTTGGGAGCAGGAGGAGAAGGGAACAACAGAGGATGAGATGGCTGGATGGCATCACTGACTCGATGGATGCGAGTCTGAGTGAGCTCCGGGAGTTGGTGATGGACAGGGAGGCCTGGCAGCTGCGATTCATGGGGTTGCAAAGAGTCGGACACGACTGAGCTACTGAACTGAACTGAACTGAATATTTCATGCAGTTATATATATATATATACAGTAACACACATTTTCTTTATCCCTTCATCCATTGATGGGCATTTAGTTTGCTTCCTTGTCATGGCTACTGTAAATAATGCTGCAATGAACATGAGTATGCAGATATCTCTTCAAGATAATGATATCAGTTCCTCTGGCTATATACGCAGAAGTGGGAATGCCAGATCATATGCAGTTCTCTTTTCAAGTTTTTAAGAAACTTCCATACTGTTTTACATAGTGGCTGCACCAATTTACATTCTCACCAACAAATAACCAGGGTTTTCTCCACATTCTCACCAGTCTCTGTTATCTTTTTTTTTTTTATGATAGCCATTCTAACAGGTGTGAGGTGGTATCACATTTTGATTTTGATTTCATTTCAGTAATGATTAGTGATTTTGAGCCCCTTTTCATTATTTGTTGACCGTATGTATATTTTCTTTGGCAAAATGTGTATTCAGACCCTTTACCCATTTTCTAATTAGATTATTTGTTTTTTCCCTATTGAATAGTGTAAGTTCCTTATGTATTTTGGATGTTAACCCCTTAAGAGATAAATGGTTTATAAATATTTTCTCCCCTTCCTAGGTCACCTTTTCATTTTGCTGATTGATTCTTTTGATGTGCTTTTTAGCTAATCATCAGTTCAGTTCAGTTAAGTCACTCAGTCGTGTCCGACTCTTTGTGACCCCATGAATTGCAGCACGCCAGGCCTCCTAGCCATCTCATCCTCTGTCGTCCCCTTCTCCTCCTGCCCTCAATCCCTCCCAGCATCAGAATCTTTTCCAATGAGTCAACTCTTCGCATGAGGTGGCCAAAGTACTGGAGTTTCAGCTTCAGTTTTTTTTTTTTTATGATAGCCATTCTAACAGGTGTGAGGTGGTATCACATTTTGATTTTGATTTCATTTCAGTAATGATTAGTGATTTTGAGCCCCTTTTCATTATTTGTTGACCGTATGTATATTTTCTTTGGCAAAATGTGTATTCAGACCCTTTACCCATTTTCTAATTAGATTATTTGTTTTTTCCCTATTGAATAGTGTAAGTTCCTTATGTATTTTGGATGTTAACCTCTTAAGAGATAAATGGTTTATAAATATTTTCTCCCCTTCCTAGGTCACCTTTTCATTTTGCTGATTGATTCTTTTGATGTGCTTTTTAGCTAATCATCAGTTCAGTTCAGTTAAGTCACTCAGTCGTGTCCGACTCTTTGTGACCCCATGAATTGCAGCACGCCAGGCCTCCTAGCCATCTCATCCTCTGTCCTCCCCTTCTCCTCCTGCCCTCAATCCCTCCCAGCATCAGAATCTTTTCCAATGAGTCAACTCTTCGCATGAGGTGGCCAAAGTACTGGAGTTTCAGCTTCAGCATCATTCCTTCCAAAGAACACCCAGGCCTGATCTCCTTCAAAATGGACTAGTTGGATCTCCTTGCAGTCCAAGGGACTCTCAAGAATCTTATCCAGTGCCACAGTTCAAAAGCATCAGTTCTTTGGTGCTCAGCTTTCTTCACAGTCCAACTCTCGCATGCATACACTACCACTGGAAAAACCATAGCCTTGACTAGACGGACCTTTGTTGGCAAAGTAATGTCTCTGCTTTTAATACGCTATCTAGGTTGGTCATAACTTTTCTTCCAAGGAGTAAGCGTCTTTTAATTTCATGGCTGCAGTCACCATCTGCAGTGATTTTGGAGTCCAAAAAAATAAAGTCTGACACTGTTTCCACTGTTTCTCCATCTATTTCCCATGAAGTGATGGGACCAGATGCCATGATCTTCGTTTTCTGAATGTTGAGCTTTAAGCCAACTTTTTCACTCTCCTCTTTCACTTTCATCAAGAGGCTTTTTGGTTCCTCTTCACTTTCTGCCACAAGGGTGGTGTCATCTGCATATCTGAGATTATTGATATTTCTCCCAGCAATCTTGATTCCAGCTTGTGTTTTCCAGTCCAGCGTTTCTCATGATGTACTCTGCATATAAGTTAAATAAGCAGGGTATACAGTTGACGTACTCCTTTTCCAATTTGGAACCAGTCTGTTGTTCCATGTTATATTTATATGTGGGTGTTTGTAACTGCATATATATATGTATAATGATTTATTATGAATACATAAAATATTCATGTTATATTCTTTTATCATTTATAAAATTATAAGTATGTAGTAATTTGTGTGATTATGTTCTTCTGCTAAAGCACATGCTCCAAGAGAAGGTAGATGTCTTTCTGTTTTCTTTACTGCTGGGTCCCTGGGTCCGGGGCAATCCTTGTCACACAGAATAAATGCCAGTCAATAGGATAGATACTTTACATATTTACCTCATTTTGGCCCTCAAAATAATTCTGAAGTAGAATATCCATTTTCTTTATAGATGAGAAAGCCAAGGACCCAGTACGTGTATAATTTACATGAGATTGTTCAGATAACAAGTAGCAGAGCCTATTTCAAACCTAGGCTTGCCTGACTCCAAAGCTCGTACTCTCTCCCTTCACTGTGTTGCCTAGACTTTGAATTAAGCATGATATTGTGAATCTTAACTAAAATTTTAAGTAATGCAAGTGCATTTTTTATGCCAAATTTTTTGATATATTTTTAGACCATACTTTGACTGCAAGAACATATGTTGTTCTTGTAATCCTGAATATTTAAACAAATTAATAAAACTCCATTGTGAATATCAGCTGCTCAAGAAAACTCCAAAATAATTAATGTTATAACATTATAATATTTAATTACAACCCAACTAGAAAAATATGAATTCAAATTTAAGAATGGAGAGGACTCTCCATCCACTATATACAAAGAACAAAGGCTCATTTAAATCTGGCTATAAGTTCATGGTAGTCAAAAGAAAAGACAGATAAAATCAATTATATGTTTCTAGAATAAGAGAGAATTTTTTTTTTTCCTTCAAGGAAATCAAAATATCTCCTAGCAAGCTTTAAAATAAATTTCTCACATGGAGCTTCTTAAAGGGACTATAGAGTTTAGTTTGGAAAATAATTTCATTATTCCTACAAAACACAAAAACCCTATGTCTTAGGTAATTTTTCATTTAAAGCAAATGACACAACAAAAGAATAGAAATGGTACAACCTGGTAAAGATAATTCTTTGGGGGTTTAAGCACAAGACATGTTCAATATTAATATAGAGGTTTATGCTTCTCCAAGCTAGTCTTTCCTGTATTTGGTAGGCAGAGATCTAGATCTCTCACATATTCTGAGTAATCCCTTCCCCTTGTATGTGAGCAGAATTTGGGACTCTGATAGGATGGTACTCCTGTGACCATGTTCATTTTGCAGACATAATTAAGATTTGCAGGTATAATTACGGTTCCAAGTCAACTGAGTTTGAGTTCATCAAAAGATTACTTGAGGTGAGTCTGACCTAATCAGGTGAGCTCCTAAAAGAGGTGGAAAGATTTTCCTTTTGGCCCTGAAGAAGCACAGGGCCACATTGTGGAGAGGAGCATATATCAGGCAATTGTGGAATGCTTCTAGGAGCCCAGACTGATGCCAGGTGACAGCCAGCAAGAAAGCAGAACTTTAATTCCACACTTGCAAGGAACTGCATTCTGCTAGTAACCAGTAAGCTTGGAACAGTACTCTGAACCTTGTGTCTGAGCCATATGACTTGCCTTGAACCGTGGGAGAGTAGCAAATGTAATACAAATAGGGACTTCTCTCACAGGGACTTGCTTCTCCTGTTGCTCATGAGAATCCTATACCCACCATGATGTGAATGAACCTGGCAGGATGATCAAATCTGTGGCTCACTTACCTTGTGGCATCTGTTGATAACCAGCCAGTCTCCACACATGTGAGTCAAACCTTGAATGCCAGCTGATCACAGATACATATAGGATGCACCCTGGTTTGCCTGGAACTTTCTGAATTTTAGCACTGAAAATCCCATGGTCTAGGAACCTCCTCATTCCCAGGAAAACTGAGATTGTTGCTTAGCCTGGATACACGACTGAACCCAGCCCAGTCCAGCAGAAGAACCTCCATCTGAGCCCAACCCAGATTTCTCACTCACAAAATCATGTGCTAAGACATGGTTTGTTTTTGTTTAAGCATTAAGTTTTGACATATATGTGTTGTGACAAAATCATAATGATACTGACTTTTAGAGACCTGTCTAATTCACTTGGGCTTCCCAGGTGGTGCTGCTGGTAAAGAACCTGCCTGCCAGTGCAGGAGCCGTAATAGAGGGTTCAGTCTCCGGAGGGAAGATCCCCGTGGAGGAGGGCATGGCGACCCACTCCAGAATTTTTCCCTGGAGAATCCCATGGACAGAGGAGCCTGGCAGGCTACAATCCACGGAGTTAATGAAGAATTCATGACTGCAGTGACTTAGCACACACATCAGATCACTTATCTCATTTTTGAGGTGAGGGAGTTGAGACTCATAGAGACAAAATGACATATGGTAAAGCATCTGTCTGCAATTCTGGAGACACAGGTTCGATCCCTGGGTCGGGAAGATCCCCTGGAGAAGGAAATGGCAACCCACTCTAGGACTCTTGCCTGGAAAATCCCATGGACAGAGGAGCCTGGTAGACTACAGTCCATTGGGGTTGCAAAGAGTCGGACACAACTGAGCAACTTTACTTTACAAGGTCACATATCTGCTAAGTACAGTTTGTCAAGAAAAATCAAAAACAATATTAAGAAATTTCAGGGGATACATCTCCCAAAGGATAATATTTGAATCAGTTCAGTTCAGTCGCTCAGTCGTGTCCGACTCTTTGTGACCCCATGAATCACAGCACACCAGGCCTGGGTCAACGCCGAGGGGACCCAAGGACACCGCGTAGGTGGGATAAAGACCATGGCTTTGTCACCATCTTTTCATCCCTGAATATGATCTCCAGCAGTCTTCAGCCTCTTTAGCTATGGCTCTCTCAAAAAGTTTAAATTTGCTTATTCATTCGGACATTCATTCATCCTCTCCACAGTTTCTGTCAAGCACAGCTATGTGTGTTCAGTTCAGTTCAGTCTCTCAGTCGTGTCCGACTCTTTGTGACTCCATGAATTGCAACACGCCAGGGCTCCCTGTGCATCACGAACTCCCAGAGTTCACTCAAACTCACATCCATCGTGTCCGTGATACCATCCAGCCATCTCGTCCTCTGTCGTCCCCTTCTCCTCCTTCTCCCAATCCCTCCCAGGATCAGATTCTTTTTCAATGACTCAACTCTTCGCCTGAGGTGGCCAAAGTACTGGAGTTTCAGCTTAAGAATCATTCCTTCCAAAGAATACCCAGGACTGATCTCCTTCAGAATGGACTGGTTGGATCTCCTTGCAGTNTCAATGGACATGAGTTTGAGCAAACTCCAGGAGTTGGTGATGGACAGAGAGGCTGTCTCTTATACACATCTAGATGTGTATAAGAGACAGCTTCGCATGAGGTGGCCAAAGTACTGGAGTTTCAGCTTTAGCATCATTCCTTCCAAAGAAATCCCAGGGCTGATCTCCTTCAGAATGGACTGGTTGGATCTCCTTGCAGTCCAAGGGACTCTCAAGAGTCTTCTCCAACACCACAGTTCAAAAGCATCAATTCTTCGGTGCTCAGCTTTCTTCACAGTCCAACTCTCACATCCATACATGACTACTGGAAAAACCATAGCCTTGACTAGACAGGCCTTTGTTGGCAAAGTAACGTCTCTGCTTTTTAATATTCTTTCTAGGTTGGTCATAACTTTCCTTCCAAGGGATAAGCATCTTTTAATTTCATGGCTGCAATCACCATCTGCAGTGATTTTAGAACCCCAAAATATAAAGTCTGACACTCTTCCCACTGTTTCTCCATCTATTTTCCATGAAGTGATGGGACCAGACACCATGATCTTAGTTTTCTGAATGCTGAGCTTTAAGCTCAGTTTTTCACTCTCCTCTTTCACTTTCACCAGGAGGCTTTTTAGTTCCTCTTCACTTTCTGCCATAAGGGTGGTGTCATCTGCATATCTGAGGTTATTGATATTTCTCTCGGCAATCTTGATTCCAGGTTGTGCTTATTCCAGCCCACCATTTTTCTGAGCACATCACGCCCCACTAAAATACCATTGGTTAAAACAAGTATGGCAAAGCTCAAAGTCAAGGGTCAAGGGAGTATATTTTGCCCGTGGTGGTAGAACAGGATAGGAAGTGAAAATTTCTGAACAATAATCTAATTGGCCACAACCTCTTAGGTATAGTATCTTAGGAGTAAAATTAGACACAAAGGAGAGTCTACCTCAATGTCAAAGTGGACACGGCTCAGCACTAGAAATTAAATGAGTTTCTGGACATTCTTTAAAACATTCTCCCTCCCAGCTCACATTTCTTACTTTTTCTCATTCACCATGAGTTTATCCCCCCCTTTCTCCAAAATCACAGGGCTTCTGAAACCATGACAACTCTACTCCATTCTATCATTCATTTACTCATTTGTTTATGAGACTAAATGACCACTACATGCCTATCACTGTGTAGAGAGATCAGCAGCCCCTTCCCTCAAGGAAGTCACTTTCTATTGAATGAGACTGGCCATAAAGAGACCATTATAACATGGCATGTGTGGTGGACAGTCTCTAAAGTGACTTGTTATTATCTCCACATTAAGGTGTTAACATCTTTGTGTAATTCCCTCCATTTTGAGTGTGGGTAGGATTTCCTACTTGCTTCTATTCAATGAAATATGCCAAAGGTAATGAAATCTCATCTCCATGATTATGTCACATTACCTAAGTTTCTACCTTGCTATGGGACTTGTTCTAGTGACTCTCCTTGCTGAGTGGATGAAGCAGGAGGCTGTGAATGGCAATGAACTGCAGGCAGCCTTAAAAACATAGGAAGGCCTCCAGCATACAGCCAGCAAGAAAATCCTCAGCAGTAAAGAGAAAAGGGGGTGAATTCTGTCAATAATTCTGTGTATTCACCTCAGTGAGCTTACAACAAGCAGATTCCCCATTCGAGCCTCCAGATGAGAATGCAGCCCAGCTGACACCTGGATCGCAGTCTAATGAGATCCCAACCAGAGGGTCCTGTTACACTATGCCTTATCTTTGAACACACAGAAACTGGAATAAAAATATGTGTTTTAAGCCATTAAGTGTGTGGCAATTTGTTACATAGCAATAGAAAACTAACAGAGCATGATAAGGCATGATAGAAATGCTATGAGAGCCCACAGGGAAAGTTTCTTAAAGAAATCTGAGTTGAATCTCAAAGGATTAGGTACTAGAAAGGAAGGAAAAGGAAGCTATGGTCTTTGCGGGGGTGGGGGGTATAAGAAGACATTGCACCTCTCAAATGTTTTGAAATGAAGACAGGAATAAACAGCCATGACCTACTAAGTCAGGGTGGTGTTTATGGTATAAGTAAAACATCAATAAATGATATCACTGGAAAGGCAGACAGATTAGAGTATTAAGGATTTTGCCTTATCAAAGGGTAGAAATTTTCTCCTGAAGGAAATGATAAACAAGAGGTTTTAGATACGCTAAAAACACAAGCAGATTTGAGCTGTAGAAAGCAGTCTGACAAAGCATGAACAGAAATGATTGTAACCATCAACTTAACCAGATAGATATGGAGTCTGGGAACAGAAAGTTAGAGATAGGGGAGTAGGACCTTGAAGAATCATTGATTGAAGGTTACTGCCTGTGCCTGGGAATTAGATGTGGTTGTGTTTCAAGGACAGGCAACAGTAAAAGCAGTAACTAATAATTTATAAGACTTCCCAGTTCACAAATAATTTTTACCTATGTGGAGTCATTTACTCACAAGAATCCTGTGAGGTAGGGAAGGATTTTGGAAACAAATACATACTGAACATTTTCCATGTACCCAGCACTAGCTGAAGATGAAGAAACCGAAGCCCAGAGGTTAAGAGGCTGTCCTAAATTACACAGACCTACTGGCTCTACCCAAATTCTCTGACCCCAGACGTTTTGCTTTCCCTTCTACAGTAGCTGATTTCCATGATAAATTATCATCTCTCTCTTCTTAAGACCTGCCCCCAATCTGCTCCAAAGGTTTCTTTGAAAAAACATTAATTCTTAACAAACAATACCCAAAACATCTCAACTAACTTATTCCTTTCTTTTTAGCCATATTGCAGTTATCTCTAAATCTAAAATGAGCTCTAGGAATCAGTTTAGTGTTTTGCTTATTTTTGCTACTTTTATACATTTTGAAATTTAGCTTTAGATTTTCAAGTGATAAATATTCACCTATTAAAGGCTACAAAAGCTTGAGAGTAAAACTAATTCATTTTTTTTCCAAAGCTCCAATTCTTATGTAAGTAGTTTACTGAATTAATTTTGTTAGAAAGAATAAAGCGACTTCAAAAGGAGAATGAAAGATTAGACCTCACATATTTCAACTTATTTGAACTAAACAAAAATTTAAATGCATTAATGTGACCAGTATCTTAGTCCTAAAAACAAAGTAAAACAAATAGATTGAATTCAGTTTACTCGGAGGTATGCAGACATAACTTCTTCCAGTTTGATAATTGGCTTCCTGAGGCTTTGTATTTTCTCTAGCAATCCGAGATATGGCAGCAATATACCTAGAATAACAAAAAGAAGAAGCTGTCACTTAGGAATATAAATGGAAAGGCCAAACAATTTCTAGAAAAATAATATTTAAAAAATCATTGTTAACTTTTGATGTCAATGTGTTGAATAAGTTGGTGAGTTTTTTTCCCCCTCTGTTTTCTGGAAGACTACATATAAGGTTTGAGTGACCTATTCTTGAAACTTAGGTTTAAAAACCTATTAAAAACATTTGTACTTAGTTAAAAGAAGAAGAAATTGTCTAATTTCTATGAATTTGGGGAAGTGTACATTACTTTTGAAAAAAAATAAGGCCAACAAATCCAATGGACCCAAGGAGCAGAGCAATGAGTTTTGACTATGGTGCCATTCTGAATATTGACTGCTGCTGCTGCTAAGTAGCTTCAGTCGTGTCCGACTCTGTGTGACCCCATAGATGGCAGCCCACGAGGCTCCTCCGTCCCTGGGATTCTCCAGGCAAGAACACTGGAGTAGGCTGCCATTTGACTAATGCAATAGTAAACTGAAATTACTCTGTATGTGTTTTCCCATGGAAGAGTATCTAGAAAAGTAAACAAATACGGTGTTAGAGTAATATTTCAAGAGTAATAAAAACATCATTTGGTATACCAAAGTATGTTAATTTCTTAGAGCAGCCATAACAAATTACTACAAACATGGTGACCTAAAATAACAGACATTTAATTTCTCATGGTTTTGGAGACTCAAGTCTAGAAACAAGGGGTTGGCAGGACCAGGCTTCCCCCAAAGGCTTCAGGGAAGAATCCTTCTTTGCCTCTTCCTAGCTTCCACTGGTTCCCAGCAATCCTTGAAAGAGCTGACTCCTTTGAAAAGATCTGAGGCTGGGAAAGATTGAGAGTGGGAGGAGAAGGGGATGACAGAGGATGAGATGGCTGGATGGCATCACCGACTCAATGGACATGAGTTTGAGCAAACTCTGGGAGCTGGTGATGGACAGGGAGGCCTGGCATGCTGCAGTCCATGGGATTGGAAAGAGTCAGACATGTCTTGAGCGACTGAACTGAACTGAGCAACTGAACTGAACTGATGAAATTCTAGGTTAACAATTTCTTTTAAACACTTTAAAACTGGCATCCATTATCTTTTGGCTTGCAAGTTTTCTGACAAGAAGTTATTGGTTGTTCTTATCTTTGTTCCTCTATATGCAGTGTGTATGTGTGTTTAACCTTCATTGCTTTTAAGATTTTCTCCTATCCCTGAGTAATAACAATCTGATTTTTATATGTCTTGGAATGGTTTCTTTATAATTCTGCTTCTTGGGATTTGTTGAGCTTCTTCGTTTCTGAGTTTGTATCTTTCATCAAATTTGGAAAATTTTTCCACCGTAATGATTTCTTTGCATATTTTTTCTGTCAGTTTTTTGGGGTACACCAATTATGTGTATCTTACACCACTTAATAATATCCCACAGTGCATTGGGACTTTAAATCTTTTTTTCTCACTATGCCTGCTTTCAAGAGTGTTTATTGCTATATTTTCATCAGTCATTTCTTCTTCAGTATCTAATTTGCTTCTTTCCATATAGTTTGTATTTAAAGTATTTTGTATTTATCTCTGGATGTTCCATTAGTCTTTTGTATATCTTCCATTACTTTTTACTATATTCATGATTTTCTTCAGATCCTTGAGTATTTTTTATAAGATGTATAAAAGCTGCATTAAGGTTCACACTTACTAATTCTATAATCTCTATCAGTTATGGATCTATTTATACTGATATTCTTTTGGCTATGAATTATATTTTCCTGCTTTTTTGTACAACTGATCATTTTTGATGGGATGATAGACTGTAAATTTTACATTGCTGGGTGCTGAATTTTGTTGTTTTCCTTTATATATAAGTTGTCCAGTGCTGTGGCATGAAGTTCAGTATCTTACAAATCAGTTTAGTACTTCAAGGTTTGTGTTTAGGCTTCCATAGGGGTCCAGAATTGCTGGGGTCCAGCCCCGGTGGATCCAGGGAATTCAAAGTGGGGATGGAGTTGGCGTCCTAAGAAAGAACTATTTAATTATAAATATAAAGAGAGATTAGGAAAAAATAGTGTAGTAGGAAAATCAGTGGAGAAAAGAGGCTGAATAACTTGGTTTACGCGGAAAACCAATAAAACTCCAAGACAAGGAGTTTGCNACTCCTTTTCCTATTTGGAATCAGTCTGTTGTTCCATGTCCAGTTCTAACTGTTGCTTCCTGACCTGTAGTATATAAAAAAGTTCACAGCTGATGAATATCCAATTGTGACATGAATGTGGTAAGACTGTTATTGCAGCACTTAAGAAAGAGTTTTAAACTCAAGCTGTGTGATTTCAAATAGGTTTAGATCACTGGGCACCTTAGGCAATTCATTTAGCCACTTTAATCACAAGTTTCCTTGTTTATGTAATGGGCACACTTGTTCTTATCTCATAGATTTGATAAGGTGATAATTAATTTAATATGATTATGTAAAGTAGTACGTATGGTGCCTTGTACATAGTAAGAGCATCATCAATATTTGCTGCTGTTGTTGCAAGCATGCAGATCACAGTGTCATTAAAGGCACTCAAGTTTGTGGTGTTTTAACATCTGGTTTTGGGCAGTGCTGGTAGTAACCTTGTATTGAGTCTTTTCAGTCATTAGTCCTAGAGAAAATATTAGATTAAGAAGCACTGAACCTAGTTTTAATTATTTTGTGCCTCATTTTTCTTACGTTTACAGATGTAATATCAAGAAGCTGTAATTCAACAGCAACTGAAATTTCATTTATAATAACCTCTTTTCTGTTGATAGCCTTTTAAAAAGAAAATTCCCCTACATCCAGATTTCAGTTAAAATTTTCCCCTCATTTTTATTTGCAGCTATTAGTCATTTTATGAGAGAGTTTCAGATAATTATACAAGAATAGAACTAATGGGATTAAATAATAAAATGTTCAGTATTAGCAAAACTTGTTTTAAAACCATTTAATGAATGAGAGGTAGCTCAGAAACCAAAGGACACTAAAATATTCTGATTGAACCTATCATCATAATGAATGGCAAGCTGGTACAGTTAAGAAGCGGAAATCCATTCAGGTAACCAAAAAAAAAAAAACAAGACACCAGCTGTAACCCCCCAGCTGCAGAAAGAAGAAAGAAACATTACCGAAGAAGCATCTTAAACTTCTCCGAACTGTAGTTTTTGTGAATGACCATTGTAGTGTCTCTGGTATGGGAGCACATTAAGAAGAAAAGACGAGATCAACACCGTGACCACACCACAAGCCTCAGGAAAGGCATTGTCAGTTTATTGTTCAAAGCACATTGTTTAACATTACACCGAGGAAAATATCCCTTGGTATTTCAGGGGGAAAGTTGCATCTCCAAAGCTTCCCTCTGCTTACAGTTGTCGTCTCACAAATTCCATGGTAATCAACCCAATTCTCAATAAAGTGGTATCTCTGTGGGCATCTAATTTAAATAATCAATACATAGAATCTACACAGAATTTTTTTTTAGATAGAAAAAAATTATGGTCTCTGAATGTTTTCATGCTGTGGAATAATATTGTATTTAAGAAAACTCTAGATATAATTTCATTTCAGTAAATAAAATTTTACTGGAAGATAATATAATTAGGTTTTACTTAACAGTACAAGTTGTTTTTTGCAATACAATTAATATTCTTTCACAATATTGTTACCGAGTTGACTGAAACAAAGAAGCTTATTTACATTTTTATTTTGAAAGTAATCGTAAAAGACCATCTCTTTAACCCTGTGTAGGCAGAATGAATTACTTGGTGTTTTAAAGGTCCTTAAGTGTGTCCTTGTAGAGAGGAAAGCTCTCTATTTATATATAGAACAGGTCTAGGACACAATAGCATCATTACTAGCTTCGCCAAGTAGCCCCATCAGGGAGCCTTCATCCTTCTCTGGTGAGACCGGAATGGGTTGGTAGTTCAAATTCCATTGCCCATTCAGTCTCCTGAGACTTCAAACGAGGGAGCCAGTTATGCTGGTGGGTGCTGGGTTGTAGACTTGTGTCCACCATTAATCAGACTGGATTCTGCCTCCAGTTCATATTATAAACTCCAGTGAGTGACACGCAGGTGGCATGGCTTTCAGTCAGGCCTGTATGGACTGAGTTTGAGCTGATGAACTGACATTCTGCAGCGGAAAGCTTGTTACTAGTCCCCTGAGTTTATCAAAAGCCACCAATTACTTCCTTGGTGCACTACCTTAATGCAGCAGCTTTCGTTTACTTTTATATAGCCTTTTAAAGAACAGGGGTTGATATTAGTAAAAAAAGATCAGAAATTTGACATACATGGCTAAATAATAGCATGTTTTCTTCTGTGAGAGGTATTATTTGATTAGATGAGTAAGTGAAAACTATCTGAAATTTAAATTTTCAACTATCTTATTTTTTAAAATATATTTATTTGACTTTAGGTGAAATATGTGTATAGAAATTACTCTAGACATTTGAAAATATTTACCTGGAACAAGGAAAATTATAAATAGGACAGTGTGTGTGATAAACATTGTTAGGTTATTATGATGCTTATTTGCTGATGCTGAAAATTTTTTGTGAATTAGCAGGTTTTACTCAGAGATGTACATACCACAGACTAGCATAATTAAATATTGATTCAATAACTTCCCATTAAAAAGGAATAGGAATAAAAAGAGGTCTTGTTCTAAACTCCTTCAACAGTTTATACGAAAACTTTTAAACTTCAAAGTGATTTTTAAGTTAAAGAGATAGAGAGAGACCTGGATTCATAGTCCAAACTATACTAAAAATATATAATTTTTAACAGATTATTCTTATAAAACCTAATCAGTGATCAAAAGGTTGCAGTGGTTTTACTTTCACCCCTAGAATATGCATGTGAATTTTATATACTGATGACTCTTTTAATCTTGTAAGAACCACATCCAGCAATGAATCACATTCTTTGAGTGAATAATTCAGTCCTTGACGCCAACCTCTGAGGGGAATATTGTGGTCATGCTGTCTGAACAGTGTGGTAGCTATGGCTACCTATATAATTCTTCGCAATGAAAAAAAGTGACAATGACATTAAATTTAATCAGGTTCCCCTTTTCTTTGGTTCCCACTGGGATGAGCCACTAGTGTCTTGCCTTAAATATTCAAAGGCCTTCCTGAGTAGTTTGCATGTGTTCATATACTGGGACAGTGTCCTGCTAATACAGAACAATAGATCTGTCATGTATATCTCCTGCAAGTAGATGTGAGTCTAAAGTTACTAAGTATAGGGTTTATGGGCTGTCTTCCCCTTAGTGACCATCTTTACTTAAGTCTTAGCAAATGGCAGTAAGGAAATGCACATAGACTAAAATATGATGAACTTGATGATCAGAGTTGGAAACTCGAAAGAATTGTGTTTGCTAAATATTTATAAAGCTACCCATCATTATTTTCATCATATTTCATCTGATATGAAAGACACAGTACAGAATATCATATGACTGAAAACATTTGAAACCCACAGCTTAACTCATATTTAGGGACAGCAGCCTATATTTATGCCCTTGTATTTCTGCAGAACACTCAAGTGGCTATCACTTCTTTAAAATCATAGTTAAGAAATTATGAGATATATTTTATTTCCATTAAGCATTTCTGGAAAGATGGTAATAAGCTAACTTTTAATATTCAAAGAATGAAAAAAATAAAAGTATGTTTGTCATAATCATCTGGTTATGTCTGCAACAGATCTGTGCAATTCAGATTGTTCATAAACTCTGGTTGCTCGTAATTTTGATATTTGGAGAAACTGAAGAGAGATGCAAATTAACTTCTTTTTTCTCTTTGTATTTTTCAGGTAGTCAAAACCAGCCAAAAAAATAAAGACTAACCCACAAAACATTATTTCTAGGAAAGAACCACATTTTGCGAGTAATTAAGAAATGTACATGATACTTTCTATTATTTAAATGGAGCAACCCTGTCTTGAGTTATATTTAATCCCTTAGTATTTCATATTAAAAACTGACTCTGACAATCTTTTATAGTATTAATTAATATATTTGTGTGACATATAAGAAATCTAAGAACAATATATAAATTTTTTTCTCTAGCCATAATATAATGAAAGTGAATTTCATAAATCTTTCAGACCTTTGAATATACTTGCATAATCTACCTGCTAACTTTCTTCTATCATATATAATTAAAATAGAAGTGGAAATAGAATGTGTGGTAAAAACTGAACATTTCTTTGTTTTATTTTTCTTCTACCTTGTCCCTTTTTATTGAGTCTTAGATTTTGTTGAAATCTTAGGATTCTTTGTCTCATAGATATGCATGTATTAACTCCTATTAACATCTATTTCATAGCATGAAAATAGTTCATTGCACAATTGAAAGCATGATCAATCCCTTTATAGCTTTATGCTTTCATTCACTAGGTAGATGTTTGAAGATGGACAACTTAAAATGGTTTCTAACATCAAGATCATAGTCAAAGAAGTAAGCTTATCATAAATCTGTAAGAAATCCCTCTTCTAATGACATACCATTGACCTCAGAGTCATGAAAGAGTTCAAGGTCAACCAGTGAGACACTCACAGTGATCAACTATTTTTGACTGACTGACACTTGTTTTTTACCCTTTGAAAATGTGATTTCATGTTTATCAAGGTTTGACATAAAGCATTGTGTGCAATATAGAAATAGGGACCTTAGGCTCTGGCTTTCTAAAGTAAACTTGACAGACGATATATTGGCATCCCCTTTAGGACAGATCAGTGTCAAGGGGTTACGAGGTCAGAAATGAACAGGCTTACTGAACAGGTTTCAGTCAGAGGAGACAGGTTCCACAGGAAAACTGCCTTTCCAAGGGGTCCCACTGGTAGACGGCAGACCTAAGACATTGCAATTCTAGTCTCTCTACTCTTGCTGTTGTTTGGCAAGAGGGAGATAGAACAAATCAGTAACCTATGCCTATATGCCAGAGATGACATAAGACTATTGTTCGGGGTACAATAGAAAGGAATCTAGAAAGAGAGTTTTGTGTGGGTGCCAGGACGGATCCTAGAAGAAGAGTGGGTGGAAAAGTTTGTCTTTATGACACTTTATGCTTCAGTACTTTGTTTTTCCTTCCTCATGATCACTCTTCTTGAATATTTCTTGCATTTTGCTAATAAGGTGTTACCTGATAATGCTTATTGTCTAACCTATTCCAGAATATGTGAAAGTGTTTTAAAAAATCTCCTTTTTCAGCCTTCTTAAACTACGTAGTACGTGCCTGAGTGGCCACTGTCTCCATTTTCTTTCCTACCAGGTCCTTGTTTTGACAACAGGGAACAAAGTTTGAAACTATAATGTGTTTCTTTATCACATTTTTGCCAGTGGGTTTTTTTGCATGGAATCCTTCAATATGAAGGAATGGATAGTGAGAAACTGGAATGCTACTTCAAAAACTTACTCAGTTCAGTTCAGTTGCTCAGTCGTGTCTGACTCTTTGCGACCCCATGGACTGCGGCATGCCAGGCTTCCCTGTCCATCACTAATTCCTGGAGCTTGCTCAAGCTCATGTCCATTGAGTCGGTGATGCCATCCAACCATCTCACTAGTTAAAAAAAAGAAAATCCTTACTAGTCTTTGCATTAAATTTGGTGATTCTTTGGTACTCCTTATATTTCAAAGAAGTCACATTAAAAATTATGTCATTTGAAAAAAAGCAGCCTTTTGGAAAAGCACCCCTTAAATAATATATAGTCTATGAGGAAAAACTACTTAAAAACATATTTTAAAATATATAACCTCATTATATAGACATTTAAACTGTGAGTATTTAGACTATAATCATTATTATTATAGATGATATTGTGATTAATGCCTAGTATTGAATTTTCTTTGTTGTTTTTGTTGCTGAACCCTTTGAAAGTCTCAGACATCATATCTTCTTCTTCAGTGTCTTATTGTGTGTTTCCCAAAAGCAAGGATGCTCTCCTACAAAATCTCAATACTATTTTCTCAAGAATTTAACAGTATAATAATAGCTTCTAAAATGTAGTCCATGTCCAGATGTCCTCAGTTGTTTCCCAAATGCCTTTTATATAGCTCTATAGCTTTCCTTCGTCCTTTCCTGCCTCCTCTTTACTTACCTCCTCCCTCCCCTTCCTTCTTTGCTCCCTTTCAATCCAGGGGCCAGTCAAGGATTACACACTGCATATAGTTATCATTAGATTAAAGAAGACTGTTTATTCTCCTATTTAAATAGTCTCCTTCAATCTAGAATACTCCTACTCCCACTATTTTTTTTTTTTTCCTTTATAATGACCTTTGTGAGAGCTTCCCAGGTTGCTCAGTGGTAAAGAAACTGCCTACAATGGAGGAAATGTGGATTCAATCCCTAGGTGGGGAACACCCCTTGGAGAAGGAAATGACAACCCACTCAGGTATTCTTGCCTGGGAAATCCCATGGACAGAGGAGCCTGGCAGGCTACAGTTCATAGGATTGCAAAAGAGTCAGACAAGACTTAACAACTAAAAAACAACATTGACCTTTGTATTTTTGAACAGTTCAAGCCAATTGTTTTGTAGACTTTTCCATAAAATGGACTTTAAACATATTTCTCATGACTCTATTCAGGTTAATAATTTTTTTTAATAGCCAGAACATGGAAGCAACCTAGATGTCCATCAGCAAACAAATGGATAAGAAAGCTGTGGTACATATACACAATGGAGTATTACTCAGCCATTAAAAAGAATACATTTGAATCAATTCTAATGAGGTGGATAAAACTGAAGCCTATTATTCAGAGTGAAGTAAGCCAGAAAGAAAAACACCAATACAGTATACTAATGCACATATATGGAATTTAGAAAGATGGTAATGATAACCCTGTATGCGAGACAGCAGAAGAGACACAGATGTATAGAACAGTCTTCTGGACTCTGTGGGAGAGGGTGAGGGTGGGATGATTTTGGAGAATGGCATTGAAACATGTATATTATCATATGTGAAATGAATTGCCAGTCCAGGTTCGATGTATGATACAGGATGCTCGGGGCTGGTGCACTGGGATGACCCAGAGGGATGCTATGGTGAGGGAGGGGGCAAAGGGGTTCAGGATGGGGAACCGTGTACACCCGTGGCAGATTCATGTGAATGTATGACAAAACCAATACAATATTATAAAGTAATTAGCCTCTAATTAAAATAAATTTATATTAAAAATATCTCTCATGGCTATATTCAGGTTAATAATTTTTGACAAGAATGCTATGTAGGTTATATTGAAGATATTCACACTGAAATTATATTTTTAGTTGTATACAAAAGACACTGCTGCTGCTGCTAAGTCACTTCAGTCGTGTCCGACTCTGTGTGACCCCATAGACGGCAGCCCACCAGGCTCCCCCGTCCCTGGGATTCTCCAGGCAAGAATACTGGAGTGGGTTGCCATTTCCTTCTCCAATGCATGAAAGAGAAAAGTGAAAGTGAAGTCGCTCAGTCTGTCTGACTGTTAGCGACCCCATGGACTGCAGCCCACCAGGCTCCTCCATCCATGGGATTTTCCAGGCAAGAGTACTGGGGTGGGGTGCCATTGCCTTCCCCGATACAAAAGACACATATTCACCTATTTTGAACGACTTGTTCAAAATTTTTTAAAAATTCTATGCCAACTAGAAGGAAAAAATAGCTTATATTTTGTTGATTATGGGTGAAGTAAAAGATCATGTAAAAAGTTTTTTATTAATATTTTTCTTTTGTGAATTCTTTGGTTATTTCTTTTATTCATCAAACAAATTAACTCATTAATATACCAGTTTTATCAAATTTAATGTAAATATTTTTGAAGGCACCCTCTTGTCATTTTTAAGTATGGAACTGAAAGTAAACAACAAAATAAATGCTATGTAGTTAATAGATGGCTTCTATTAGGTAATTCCTTAGAGTTACTATGCAGCATCACATCTGTATGTTTCCTACATGACGTTAGCTAGCATTCTCTAGTTTATGAAAGGCCTTGTTTTAGTTTTAATCATTGGGCATCTACAGAATGTGCGTGCATGCTCAGTCACTTAGTCGTGTTTGACTCTTTGTGACCCTGTGGACTGCAGCCCACCAGACTCCTCTGTCCATAGAATTTCCCAGGCAAGTAGACTGGAGTGGGTTGTCATTTCCTCCTTCAGGGGATCTTCCTGACCCAAGGATTGAATCCTCATCTCCTGAATTGCATGTGGATTCTTTACCACTGAGCCATCTGGGAAGCCCTACAAAATGTGTTCACTGATTCACAAACTTCAAATATCCTAATAGCCAAGTATCTTTATAGTGAAGTTTTTGTATATCAATGAGTTAAAAATAAAAAAAATTCTATAATTTTGCCATACCAACATGATAATAGGTTTAAGCAGATACATTCTCAAAATTTAAAACCATCAAAAAATTTCAAGCACTAATAGCAGGTAGGCAAGTTTTCTGGGCAAGAGAGGAAGAAAGGCTGCAATCCTCTACACAGTAGGTTGATCCCCAGTCCATCTAGATTGTTTGCGTTAGGTTTACTGTAAGAGGCAGAGTAACAGAAAGAGTCTATTGTCTATAGTCTCCACCCTGAAAAGGACACCCCTCCTTCTCTGAAGATGAAGAGTTGTATAGCTGGTCTAGTGTTGGCTTCAGGAGACCTCCAATGTTTAACTGTGAACTAATGCCATTTATTTCATTATAGATGTTAACAGAGCATTAACAGTTAATATTAGAGACTAGAAAGATGTTCAATTGAAGGTTGAAAGAGCAGAGTGTAACTACGGGAGCATCCAAGATGTCCCCCAAAGTGGCAAACATTTTGCGGGTCTTATCCTTAACTTTTCAAGCTCAAACATGTAATTTTGACAACTCTTAAAGAGTAAAAACATATTTCTGGGAGATTGTTTCCCAACATTTCGTTGCCCCTTCCTGAATAAGGTTAATGTATTGCCACCCTGTAGAACTCAGGTAAGGTGAGGTGACTTGCCTTGCTGATATCACCTCTGGACAGAGATTTATTTTATCATGCTCTTTTTCTTTGACACTACAAAGAAAACCAATGATATTCCCAATAAGAACAATTCTGTAAGGCTGAGAGTCCAGATGAAGTCCAGTGAAGACTGCATGGACTGGATATGTAGATGCCTGTGTGGTAATCACTGAGGTTTTCAAGGGTCATTTATCTCAAAACAACTCAGCTTGTTCTGAGGGGGAGAATCTTTTAAGGGTGGGCTGCAGTCCATGGGGTGGTGAAGAGTCAGACACGACTGAGCGACATCACTTTCACTTTTCACTTTCCTGCATTGGAGAAGGAAATGGCAACCCACCCCAGTGTTCTTGCCTGGAGAATCCCAGGGACTGGGAGCTGGTGGGCTGCCGTCTATGGGGTCACACAGAGTCGGACACGACTGAAACGACGCAGCAGCAGCAGCAGCAGCAGCAGCAGCAGCAGTGTTATCAAAGAGTAATGTTTATACCAAGAGATATTATAAATTTAACATATAAGCTAAGAATAGAATCCATGTATAGCAGAATACTTCCCTGAGCATAACCATTTCTGTCATACATTGGGGTACAGCTTCAGGGAAAGATTGAATTATAGACCCAATATCCTCTTGGTCATGAATTTTTGTTCTTGGAGAATGGATTTTGTTTCAGGGAATACCCATAACCAAATGTAATTTGGAACCAAATAAAATGCATAAGGTGGTTACAATTTATGATCTAAGAAAAATGGCTGAATTGGGAGAGCAATTGTCTACTTTCCACCTTCTTGCCTGAAAATAACAAGACTTCTCATCCCTTCATTTGCTAAAAGCTCAGATTTAAAAAGTAGTTTTTGTGATATTTGACATTATTTTAATTAGCCCAAGGATATCTTCTTTATATAATATCTTGCACTTTTTTCCCTGATGATTTAAAATGTTCACCTCAGATGTAATTTCCATTTTGGCTACTATAATAAGTTTTGATAAGGGTTAGGCTGATTACTTAAGGACAAGGAGTAGAATGGAATCTTAAGACATTTTTCCTACCATCTTTGAAACAGTGTTTGTGAAATTTAAATCATCGGCTGAAAAGTAAATAATTCTGGCAAACTACTTATATATTTTATAGTATCTCAAAAAGGCTAAAAAATCTACAAAATTGTCATATCGTTTTTTAAATTTACTTTTTAATTGGAGGAAAATTGCTTTACAATGTTGTGTTGGTTTCTGCCATGTATGTGTTAGTCGCTCAGTCCTGTCCGACTCTTTGTGACCCTGTAGACTGTAGCCTCGGGGAAGGCAATGGCACCCCACCGCGTTACTCTTGCCTGGAAAATCCAATGTACGGAGTAGTCTGGTGGGCTGCAGTCCGTGGGGTCGCTAACAGTCGGACAGACTGAGCGACTTCACTTTCACTTTTCTCTTTCATGCGTTGGAGAAGGAAATGGCAACCCACTCCAGTATTCTTGCCTGGAGAATCCCAGGGATGGGGGAGCCTGGTGGGCTGCCGTCTATGGGGTCGCACAGAGTCAGAGACGACTGAAGTGACTTAGCAGNGTGGGCTGCAGTCCGTGGGGTCGCTAACAGTCGGACAGACTGAGCGACTTCACTTTCACTTTTCTCTTTCATGCGTTGGAGAAGGAAATGGCAACCCACTCCAGTATTCTTGCCTGGAGAATCCCAGGGATGGGGGAGCCTGTCGCACAGAGTCAGAGACGACTGAAGTGACTTAGCAGCAGCAGCAGACTGTAGCCTGCCAGGCTCCTCTGTCCATGAGATTCTCCAGGCAAGAGTACTGGAGTGGATTGCCATTCCCTTCTCCAGGGGATCTCCCAGACCCAGGGATCAAACCTGGGTTTCTAGCATTGCAGGCAGATTGTTTACCATCTGAGCCCAGGTTTCTGCCATTCAACAACACAAATCAGCCATGATTATACATATATCCCCTCCCTGAAGAGCCTCCCTCTCCTCCCCTCATCTTGTCCCTCTAGGTTTTCTCAGAGTACCAAGCTGGGTTCCCTGTGTCATAAAGCAACTTCTTACAAGATATCTATTTTCCATATGATAGTGTATATATTTTGATGCTACTTTCTCCATTCATCTCAGTCTCCCCTCCCCCTCCCTGACTGTGTCCACAAGTCCCCATTCCTTCCCTGAAAATAGGTTCATCAATTCAATTTTTCTAGATTCCATGTATATGCATTCAGTTCAGTTCAGTTCAGTTCAGTCGCTCAATCATGTCCGACTCTTTGCGATCCCATGAATCGCAGCATGCCAGGCCTCCCAGTCCATCACCAACTCCCGGAGTTCACTCAGACTCACGTCCATCGAGTCCGTGATGCCATCCAGCCATCTCATCCTCTGTTGTCCCCTTCTCCTCCTGCCCCCAATCCCTCGCAAATGAGTCAACTCTTTGCATGAGGTGGCCAAAATATTGGAGTTTCAGCTTCAGCATCAGTCCTTCCAATGAACATCCAGGACTGATCTCCTTTAGGATGGACTGGCTGGATCTACTTGCAGTCCAAGGGACTCTCAAGAGTCTTCTCCAAGACCACAGTTCAAAAGCATTAATTCTTCGGCGCTCAGCTTTCTTTACAGTCCAACTCTCACATCCATACACATCCACTGGAAAAACCATAGCCTTGACTAGATGGACTTTGTTGGCAAAATAATATCTCTGCTTTTGAATATGCTACCTAGGTTGGTCATAACTTTCTTTCCAAGGAGTAAGCATCTTATATTTCATGGCTGCAATCACCATCTGCAGTGTTTCTGGAGCTCAAAAAAATAAAGTCTGACGCTGTTTCCACTGTTTCCGGCCATGAAGTGATGGGGCCAGATGCCATGATCTTAGTTTTCTGAATGTTGAGCTTTAAGCTTTCCTCTTTCACTTTCATCAAGAGGCTCTTTAGTTCCTCTTCACTTTCTGCCATAAGGGTGGTGTCATCTGCATATCTGAGGTTATTGATATTTCTCCTGGCCATCTTAATTCCATCTTGTGCTTCTTCCAGCCCAGCGTTTCTCATGATATACTCTGCATATAAGTTAAATAAGCAGGGTGACAATATACAGCCTTGACGTACTCCCTTTCCTATTTGGAACCAGTCTATTGTTCCATATCCAGTTCTAACTGTTGCTTCCTGACCTGTATATAGGTTTCTCAAGAGGCAGGTCAAGTGGTCTGGTATTCCCATCTCTTTCAGAATTTTCCACAGTTTATTGTGATCCACACAGTCAAAGGCTTTGGCATAGTCAATAAAGCAGAAGTAGATGTTTTTCTAGAACTCTTTTGCTTTTTCCATGATCCAGTGGATGTTGGCAATTTGATCTCTGGTTCCTCTGCCTTTTCTAAACCCAGCTTGAAGATCTGGAAGTTCACGGTTCACATATTGCTGAAGCCTGGCTTGCAGAATTTTGCGCATTACTTTACTAGCATGTGAGATGAGTGTAACTGTGCAGTAGTTTGAGCATTCTTTGGCATTGCTTTTCTTTGGGATTATGATATTTGTTTTCCTGACTTACTTCATTCTGCATAATGGTACAGATATACAGTGGAATATTACTCAGCCATAAAAAAGCATATCATTTTTTTTAAACATAAAGATTTATAGGTTTGTCTTTTTTGACCAACTAACTTTGTAATGTCATAATGAATTTTTCTGCTTTGTTAACTGAATCTCAAACATATGCTTGTAGAATTCATTTCAGGAGAGAAGTTTCTTTGCTCAGGAGTATTATTAAGATGGATCATTGTAATATTTTTTAGGTTCTTGGATTCATAGGGGACTTTAAATTTCAATACTTAATTGAAATTAACATGTTAGAAATATGAATTCATGTGTGTGTGTATACTAGCTTTTGCTGAAGATGAAAAATGTCCAAAATATTTAGTTAAATTTATAAGCACAGATTAAGGATACTAATAATGTCAATCTGAAGGTATGTTCACCTAGTATTCTGTAACTAATTATCAATTGTAGATACAGAAAAAATTTATTAGGTGTTAAGCTTGAGCATTTTTTTGCCCCCATTTAGTTGACATTTGTCAATCTGCAGGCAGCTCAGCATCTCAGTCTGTCCTTAATAGCATTCCCATCTTTCTACTAGAGAATCTCCATTATTTGTTTACTTGATGAGAGACAGAAATAACTTCTCCCTGTGGAAACTGAAGGATTCAGTTTTCTTTCTCCCTAGTGCAGCCAAAGAGCAAGAATGTGATTTATACCTAGCCAATTAGACACTTCTCTCTCTTTCAGGACTTTGGAATATTGAATAAAAGACACAAAGAATAGCTGAAAGTTATCCATTGCATGTGTGGCAATATGCTGATTAATTCTCTAATTTTAGGGACCATACCTATGGTTCTTTTGGCCTTAACCTCAGAAGCTCCCACCTCCTATTTATAAAACCTGATTCTTCAACTACTGTCAGTTCACTGATTTGCTTCTAGTTTGTTATCTTCTGATAAAGTTAGTTATAGTAAGTTTCTATGGCTTGACATCTAGATACATTTTTACTGAAGACAATTGGAAAAAAAAGGTTTTGTAATTTTTTTGAAATAACAATCTGAGGATGTAACACTCGATTTTAAGGTTTATATAATTACAAATGAATGCAGTTAAGCAACAAGGAGAAATCAACTTTAGCCCATCAGTTAGGAGAGATGAAAAGAATAAACAAAACTCTAAGGAGAGAAGGGTAAACTCTCTTATGCATTGTTGAAAAATTGATAATACTAATCTACGGTATCAGTTTGGTTCAGTTGTTCAGTCATGTCCAACTCTGTGATACCATGGACGGGGCATCATGCCAGGCTTCCGTGTTCATCACCAACTCCCGAAGCTTGCTCAAACTCTTGTCCATTGGGTTGCTGATACCATCCAACCATCTCATCCTCTGTCATCCCCTTCTCCTGCCTTCAGTCTTTCCCAGCATCAGGGTCTTTTCCAATGAGTCAGTTCTTCACATCATCTGGCCAAAGTATTGGAGCTTCAGCAGCAGCATCAGTCTTTCCAATGAATATTCAGGACTCATTTCCTATAGGATTGACTGGTTTGATCTCCTTGCAGTCCAAGGGACTCTCAAGAATCTTCAACAATATAACTCAAAAGCATCAATTCTTCAGCACTCAGCTTTCTTTATGGTCCAATACTCACATCCGTACATGACTACTGGAAAAGCCATAGCTTTGACTAGACCTTTGTTAGCAAAATAATGTCTCTGATTTTTAATATGCTTTCTAGGTTTGTCATAGCTTTTCTTCCAAGGAGTAAGCGTCTTTTAATTTCATGGCTACAGTCACCATCTACAGTGATTTTGGAGTCTAAGAAAATAAAGTCTGTCACTGTTTCTGTTGTTTCCCCATCTATTTGCCATGAAGTGATGGGACTGGATGCCATGATCTACATTTTTGAATGTTGAGTTTTAAACCATATTTTTCATTCTTCTCTTTCACTTTCATCAAGAGGCTTCTGAATTCCTCTTCACTTACTACCATAAGGGTGGTGTCATCTGCATATCTGAAGTTATTGATATTTCTCCCGGCAATCTTGATTCCAGCTTGTGCTTCATCTGGCCCAGCATTTTGCATGGTGTACTCTGCATATAAGTTAAATAATCAGGGTGACAGTATATAGCCTTGATGTACTCATTTCCCAATTTGGAACCAGTCTGTTGTTCCATGTCCGGTTCTAACTGTTTTTTCTTGACTTGTATACAGATTTCTCAGGAGGCAAGTAAGGTGGTCTGGTATTCCCATCTCTTTAAGAATTTTCCACAGTTTATTGTGATCCATGCAGACAAAGGCTTTACTGTAGTCAATAAAACAGAAGTAGGTATTTTTCTGGAATTCTCTTGCTTTTTCTATGATCCAACAGATGTTGGAAATTTGATCTCTGGTTGCTCCGCCTTTTCTAAATCCAGCTTGAACATCTGGAATTTCTTGGTTCACATACTGTTGAAGCCTTGCTTGGAGAATTTTGAGCATTACCTTTCTAGTGTGTGAGATGAGTGCAATTGTGTGGTAGTTTGAACATTCTTTGGTATTGCCTTTCTTTGGGTTTGAAATGAAAACTGACCGTTTCCAGTTCTGTGGCCACTGCTGAGTTTTCCAAATTTGCTGGCATATTGAGTGCAGCACTTTCACAGCATCATCTTTTAGAATTTGAAATAGCTCAGCTGGAATTCCATCACCTCCACTAGATTTGTTCATAATGATGCTTCTTAAGGCCCACTTGACTTCAGATTCCAGGATGTCTGGCTTTAGGTGAGTGATCACACCATCATGGGTATCTGGATCATTAAGATCTTTTTTGTAAAATTCCTCTGTGTATTCTTGCCACCTTTTCTTAATATCTTTTGCTTCTCTTGGGTCCATACCATTTCTGTCCTTTATTGTGCGCATCTTTGCATGAAATGTTCCCTTGGTGTCTCTGATTTTCTTGACGAGATCTCTAGCCTTTCCCATTCTATTGTTTTCCTCTGTTTCTTTGCATTGATCACTGAGGAAGGCTTTCTTATTTCTCCTTGCTATTCTTTGGAACTCTGCATTCAAATAGGTATATCTTTCCTTTTCTCCTTTGCCTTTAGCTTCTCTTCTTTTCTCAGCTATTTGTAAGCCCACCTCAGACAACAGTTTTGACTTTTTGCATTTCTTTTTCTTGGGAATGGTCTCGATCACTGTCTGCTATACAATGTCATGAACCTCCATCCATAGTTCTTCAGGCACTCTATCAGATGCTTGTCACTTCCACTGTATAATTGTAAGATATTTGATTTAGGTCATACCTGAATGGCCTAGTGGTTTTCCCTACTTTCTCAATTTAAGTCTGAATTTGTCAATAAGGCATTCATGATCTGAGTCACAGGCAGCTACTGGTCTAGTTTTTGCTGACTGTAGAGAGCTTCTCCATCTTCGACTGCAAAGAATATAATCAATCTGATTCTGGTATTGACTATCTGATGATGTCCATGTGTAGAGCCTTCTCTTGTGTTGTTGGAAGAGGGTGTTTGCTATGACCAGTGCATTCTCTTGGCAAAACTCTGTTAGCCTTTGCCCTGCATCATTTTGTACTCCAATGCCAAACTTACCTGTTACTCGTATAGTATAGTTTGGCATAAACCAACATTTAAAATGAACATATCCTTTGATTTAGCAATTGGTCCAAGTGCTGACATCTGAAAGGATAATTGAGCTTGTTAGAAAAGATATATGCACAATAATGTTCACTGAATTAGTTTGTAGAGCATAACATTGGCAAAATCCTATTTGTCCATCAATAAGAAATTGTTTCAGTTTAATGGCTACATACAATGTTATATTTCATTGTCATTAAAATACATAGGAATATCTATATTTGTTGATAGATAAAAATATCTGAAAATTTGGGTAAATTTTAAATTTTAGAATAATTTTAGATTTATGTAAAATGTACTAAAATTTATATGTCATTTCAAGAAGCTGAATAACCAAAAATTCTTCAAAAAGATCAACAAAGTTAGAGGTCTTAAAATTCCTGATTTCAAAACTTATATGCAGCTATAATGATCAAAACATTGTGGTACTAGCATAAAGTCAAGCATTTAAATCAATTAAATACATTAGATAATACAAAACTAAACTAACATATATGGTCAAATGATTTTAAACAAGGATGCCAATATGATTTGATGGGGAAGAGATGGTCTCTTTAACAAATGGCTTTAGGAAAACTGATATCCACTACTAAAATAATTAAGTTGTACTTTATGTAACATCATATACAAAAATTAACTGAAATGGATCAAAGACCTAACCCTGAAACCTAACTTAGAAATAAAATTACTGTACAATTCAGCAATTCCATTTCTGGATATATACCCCCCAAAATATGTGCACACCTGTGTTTATAGCATCAGTATTCACAACAGCCAAGTAGTAGAAACAACCTCTGTGTCAGTGGATAAAAATATGTGGCAATGTGGCATATATATCTATATCTATATGTAGATATATTCCCTTAAAAAGAAAGGAAATTTTGATTATTATGGACTGAATAGTGAAATCTTACTTCTCATTGTAATGGTGTTAGAAGGTGAAGCCTTGTGGCAAGAAATTAGGTTTAGATAAGTTGGACTGTGAAGAAACCTGTGTGCCGAAGAATTGATGCTTTTGAACTGTGGTGTTGGAGAACACTTTTGAGAGTCCTTTGGACTGCAAGGAGATCCAACCAGTCCATTCTGAAGGAGATCAACCCTGGGATTTCTTTGGAAGGAATGATGCCAACGCTGAAACTCCAGTACTTTGGCTACCTCATGCGAAGAGTTGACCCATTGGAAAAGACTGTGATGCTGGGAGGGATTGAGGGCAGGAGGAGAAGGGGACAACAGAGGATGAGATGGCTGGATGGCATCACGGACTCGATGGACATGAGTCTGAGTGAACTTCAGGAGTTGGTGATGGACAGGGAGGCCTGGTGTGCTGTGATTCATGGGGTCGCAAAGAGTCGTCACGACTGAGCAACTGAACTGAACTGAACTGAATTGAAGATCATGAAAATGAAGCCCCCATGATGGAGTTAGTGTCCTTTAAGAAAAGGAGGAGACTAGAGCTCACTCTCCATGGTGTGAAGGAATGGCAAGAAACCTGCAATCCTCAGACTTCCTAGGCTCCAGATCCGTGAGAAATAAGTGCCTGCTGAGTAAGCCACAGTCTGTGGTATTCTGTTATAGCAGCCCACTGACACTACAACATAAATGAACTTTGAGGACATTGTGCTAAGTGAAATGAGCCAGTAACAGAAAGACAAATAGTTTATGATTCCACTTAGATGAGGATTTAGAATAGTGAGAATCATAGAAACAGAAAGCAGAATGGTGGTTGCTCGGGACTGGGGGGAGGGGGACATGAGTAGTTGTTTAATGGGTGTGGAGTTTTAGCACTGCAGAATGAAGAAGTTTTAGAGATTTGGCAAATAACAGTGATAATATACCTAACACTACTGAACTTCCTGCTTAGAAATGGTTAAGACAGAAAATTTTACATTAAATTAAAAAAACATGAATTTAATGTTTAAAAATTTTTTGAATTTAAGTAGAAAAAAATTGTATCATAGTATAAACTTCTTGTACATCCTTCACCCAGTTTTCCTTATTAACATCTTACATTAGTTCACATTTGTCAAACGAGTGAACCAAATATTGATACATTATTAATAATTAAGAAGGAAGAAAGATGGTGCTAAGTCATGTCCCACTCTTGAGATACTATGAACTCTAGCCTGCCAGGCTCCTCTGTCCATGGGATTCTCCAGCAAGAAGACTGGAGTGGGTTGCCATTTCCTTCTCCAGGAGAACTGCTCGACCCAGGAATTGAGCCCAGGTCTCACGCATTGCAGGCAGATAGATGCTTTACTGACTGAGCTACATGGGAAGCCCAATTAATAATTAAACTCCCCAGTTTATTCAGATTTCACTGATTTTCCCCTAGTGTCCTTTTTCTCTTCCAAGATTCTGTGTAGCATACCACATTACACGTAGTTGTCATGTCTCCTTAGCATCTTTGGTCTGTGGCATTTTCTCAGACTCTTCTTATTTTTAAGGAGTGCCAGTCGGAGAAGGCAATGGCACCCCACTCCAGTACTCTTGCCTGGAAACTCCCATGGACGGAGGAGCCTGGTAGGCTGCAGTCCATGGGGTCGCTGAATCGGACACGACTGAGCAACTTCACTTTCACTTTTCACTCTCATGCATTGGAGAAGGAAATGGCAACCCACTCCAGTGTTCTTGCCTGGAGAATCCCAGAGATGGCGGAGCCCAATGGGTTGCCGTCTATGGGGTCGCACAGAGTCAGACACGACTGAAGCGACTTAGCAGCAGCAGCAGCAGCAGCAGCAGCAGCAGCAGCAAGGAGTGCCAGTCAGACATTTTATAGAACATCCCTTAATTTGGCATCGTCCAATGTTTTTCTCATGTTTAGGCTAGTGTTATGGGTGTTTGGGGGGCTTCTCTCGTGGCTCAGATGGTAAAGAATCTGTTTGGGTGGATGATCGGGGGACAAAGGATGATTCTTGCCACATTGTATTAAATATACTTGTTGTAAGTTTGACTTATCACCAGTGACGTTAACCTTGTTCACCTGGCCTATGTAATGTTTGTCGGGTTTTCTTAACCATAAAGTTAAATTTTTTTTTTTTTCTTTTAAAAAAATTTCCATACTCCACTCTTTTAAACAAGTCACTAAGTATAACCCATAATCAAAGGGTCACAGGAGTTAGGCTTCACCTCCTTGAGGTAGTGAGTCCCATGCAAACTCTTTGGAACTCTCGTTAAGTGGGAGATTTTTCTTTTCTCCTCTATTTAGCATATTTATTTAACTGTTTATTTATATCCATTTGAGCTCAGATATTTATTTTATACTCTGAGATATAGTTCAATACCACGTTATTTGTTTTGTTGCTTAAATTGTTCTGTGTCATCTTGGCTTCTGTATCCCCACCTGTGCCCCCCTTTTGGGGGACATTTTCTCACTTTCTGGTCTTGCAAGATGGTCCAAGATAAGCTTACATTTTCCCTAATCTGGTGCTAGAATTGGTCACTGTGCCAAGGATCCCTGGTTCCTTTTATTGGAGAATGGTATTAGAAACCAAGTTCTAGGTTTGTGATTTGTTTACTGCTACTGTGATATTATTTCTAGGCACTCTAAGTGGTCAGAGCTAGAAAATATATGTATGATATGTATACTAACCTGTGTATATATATCATATGTATAGTTATTGCTTAATCCATCTATATCTATATTAACTTAAAATGATTCATACTGATGATTTCAAACCTAATGTAGTATCACATGGTTCATTCTTAGCTTCCTCTCTTCCCCTCTATATTTTTCTTTCCAACAAGGAGAATCTTGCTCCCGCCATCAGTGATAATGTACTCATGTGTTCAATCCTAGTATACATGTATAGCAACTTCAGAATTATTAATCTGTATGCCTGTGAGTAATGACCTTGCTGACTAGTGCAGTGTTTTTGTACAGTTCTTTTTCACTTAGTCTTACAGTATTTAGTCAAAATATAAAATTATTAAAGAATAATTTTCCAAACAGTACCGAAACTTTATTTTTTTAAGTATTTTTAAAATTATACAAAGTATATATAGCTACGTTACTATTACCAAAAATTGAAACGATATGGAAGAACATAGCATAAAGCATGGTTAAGAATTTGGCTTATGTCCTTCCAGGCCTCTTACAGGGATGTGTGTGCACATGTGTGTGTGTGTGTATAACAAAAACTAAAATTTTTTTTTTTGAGTGTGAATTTTTAGTTGGTTTTTAAAAAATTATTTATTTGTTTTAATTGGAGGACAATCACTTCACAACACTATGGTGGCCCCTGCCACACATCGACATGGATCAGCTATGGGCACACAGGTGCCCTCCCATCCTGAACCCCCCTGCCACCTCCCTCCCTACCTCATCCCTCTGGGTTGTTCCAGAGCACCAGCTTTGAATGCCCTGCTTCATGCATCGAACTTGCACTGGTCATCTATGGTAATATACATGATTCAATGCTCTTCTCTCAAATCATCCCACCCTTGCCTTCTCCTACAGAGTCCAGTATTCTGTTCTTTATATCTGTGTCTCTCTTTTGCTGCCTTGCATATAGGATCATCATTATCATCTTTCTAAATTCCATATATATGCTTTAATATACTGTATTGGTGTATCTCTTTCTGACTTATGTCACTCTGTATAATAGGCTCCAGTTTCATCTACTTCATTAGAACTGACTCAAATGCACTCTTTTTTTATAGCTAAGTAATATTCCATTGTGTATATGTACCACAATTTCCTTATCCATTTGTCTGCCGATGGATATCTAGATTGCTTTTGTGTCCTAGCTATTGTAAACAGTGCTACAATGAACACTGAGGTACATATGTCTCTTTCAATTCTGGTTTCTTCAGTGTGTATGCCCAGCAGTGGGATTGGTGGGTCATATGGCAGTTCTTTTTCCAGTTAACAAAAAGTAAAATATTAATAGATGTATACACATATAAAAGAAAATATGCACAGACATATAAAAGACATATAAAAGACACAAATACATAAAATCCATAAAAAAACACAAATACACACAAAGACACATTAAAGAGTATATACCCAATAGTTGGACAGAACTAAGCAACTAACACTTTCCCTTTCATACACATGTAGAAGGGGAAAAAGTGGAAGCAGTGACAGATTTTTATTTTCTTGTGAACCAAAATCACTATGGAAGGTGCTTGCAGCTATGAAATTAAAAGACTCTGGCTCCTGAGGGAAAGCTATGACAAAACTTGTGTGTGCTAAGTCGCTTCAGTCGTGTCCAACTCTTTGCGACCCCATGGACTGTCACTCGCCAGGCTTCTCTGTCCATGGGTTTCTCCAGGCAAGAATACTGGGATGGGTCGCCTTTCCCTTCTCCAGGTGATCCTCTCGACCCAGGGATCGAACCTGGGTCTCCTGCACTGCAGGCAGATTCTTTACCATTTGAGCCACCAGTGAAGACATCTGGCATCATGGGTTAACTAATTATACCATAATTTCTCAGGCTCTTTACTTTTTTGTTGCCTACAAACTCCCAGACATCGTACCTTAAATTTTTTACTAGTAAATGTAATATCTGTTTTATGTTGAGGTAATAAGTTACGTGCCCAGTACGTGGCCTTTGGCTTCTCATTTAATGCACAGTAGGTGTAAATTAATATATCACAGCACAGCTTTTCTGAAGGCTATTAACTAGACTGCCTACAGCTGGTTTGCAGTGGAGAAAATGCTCTTCTAAAAGAGCCACTACCTTGTGTTTGTGTCCAAATTTTAAAGATTTCTTTCTTGAATGCACCATATGTTTCACAGCTTCTACTTTGTAGAGTTTTTACAAGAAATATTGGAGAAGTTTAAGAGTTTAAGGTAAGAAATTGTTCATTTTTACACTGCTAATGATTAGGAAGTTAATTTTTCATTATCTTGCTAAGGTTGAAATGTATCTGTTTGGGGGAGATGTTAGTATAATATCTGATAAACACTGTAAAGTTATTTTGGAGAGCATGAAGAGTGGTGAAACTTTTTAAATATTGCATTTTGAAAAAAGTATACATGGAAATCAAAGAACACCATTCAGAAATTAATAACTACTCTTATTGTTGAAAAACATTTCTTTGATGACAACATTTGGATGTACTATTCACGTTAGTTTTAACACATTTAAGTTTCTAGAAATTAGATTACACGATTATTTCCTCTATTGTAAAAGGGTGTCAAAATTCAGTACAAACTAGATTCCATAGTTAGAACCCAAATCAAAAACTCAACAACTATACAACTAAGGTAAACACTTCCAGTGGTAAGAATAACATGGAGGAATATATGATCAAAATCTGATGGCTAACTGTGGATGAAATTGTATTTATTTATAGTATATATGCTTTACAATCATAGAATAGTGCTGCAAGATAAGGTTTGAGGGAAAGAATTATTACTATATGCAGTTAATGTAAACTTATATGTATACAGTAATTTGTTAATATGTCTCAACAATTAAAATGCATATGCCTTTGGTCCAGCAATTTTATTGATAAGAATTCATCCTTAAGTACCAGAGAAGGCAATGGCACCCCACTCCAGTACTCTTGCCTAGAAAATCCCGTGGACGGAGGAGCCTGGTAGGCTGCCGTTCATAGAGTCGCTAAGAGTCAGACACGACTTCACTTTCACTTTTCACTTTCTTGCATTGAAGAAGGAAATGGCAACCCACTCCAGTGTTCTTGCCTGAAGAACCCCAGGGATGGGGGAGCCTGGTGGGCTGTCGTCTATGGGGTCGCACAGAATCGGACATGACTGAAGCGATTTAGCAGAAGCAGCAGCATCCTTAAGTACATGCATGTTCAGTAAATTATAATATAAGAACTGGAAGGAATTTCAGTGTGTATCAATATGAAATTGTTAAGTAAATAATAGCATAATTGTGCATGAAATATCATTTAACTATTACAAAGAATGAAGTTTACTTTTATATGCTAACTTGGAAGATTTACCAGTATATATTTTTAAGGAAGAAAAGATGATACAGTAGGTATATTGTGCCTCTCACATGCATAAAATTAATGTGTATTTGTTTTCTTGAGTATGTGCCCAAAATTTCTATGATGAGGCTAAAAAAATTAATAATTTTATGTCCAGAGAATAGGGCTTTGGATTGGAGTAGAAGGAGATATTTATTTGTTTTTACTTTGCTGCCTTAAAGAAGATTGGGATGGGAATGTAGTTGGGGAAGAGTTTACTCTTCTGAAGGATTTACTGGCCACTGCCTTGGTGTGGGAATCATGGTTTTCTGTCTTTCCTTACTGTACTTTAACTCTGAGGATGGGGACTAAATATGATATAGATAAGATTCCTCAGAAAGTTTCTCACCAAAAGAGTTCCCTGCTTTGTTACCCAAGCTGCAAGGGTGTTTTGAGAACCACCTCTACGTCAGAAAGGGGAGCTTATTTGTTCTATGCAATTTTGATTAGAGTATTTAAAAGTACATTTATTGTAAAAAAAGTATTTACTTTGGAAAATGTTGGAAACTCTAAAGATGCAGATATCAGTCCTTCTTCTCATTAATCAGTCACACGTTCACAATTCTACATTCCAGGGACCATGGTCTTTAGAGTTTATCTGCATCTTTAGAGTTTCCAACACTTTCCAAGGTAAAAATTACAATAAATATATTTTTAAATACATCTCTAATCAAAATTGCATAGAACAAATAAGCTCCCCTTTCTGACCTAGAGGCAGTTCTCAAAACACCCTTGCAGCTTGGGTAACAAAGCAGGGAACTCTTTTGGTGAGAAATTTTCTGAGGAATCTTAACTATATCATATTTAGTCTCCATCCTCAGAGTTAAAGTGCAGTAAGGAAAGACAGAAAACCATGATCCCCACACCAAGGCAGTGGCCAGTAAATCCTGTAGCAACTCTTCCCCAACTACACTCCTACCCCCATCTTCTTGTACTTATAATTGAGATTTTGCTAGAATGGAATCTATCTGCAGCTTTGTGTCATTTAATGCTTACGGTGCATCACATGTATATCATCTTACAGTCTATTTAAATTATTATTATATGCATTTCCTCTCATTGTTCATAACTTTTCATAAATGTAATTTTTCATGGATGCTTAATGTTTCTGAACTTACCATATTTTGCATAGTAATTCATCTAAATTGGGATATTTAAGTCAAATCCAAAAAAATTTTTAGTTATTATAAAGAATGCTACTACAAATCTCTTTCTTTAATAAGTCTCATTATAGTTCTGATAATTATTATGTGTTCTTTCCCTTTTTCAAATTTTTGCACATATTTTGGAATAAAGTGGCCACCTATGGTTTTTCTTTAAGTTTCATATGTACTCATCTATACAAACTAACCATTTCTGATTAATTGAATATTCAGGGATTTCAGGGGTAACTTGAGTTGGTAGTGTTTGCCACTATTTATCTATTTATACCTCTGAATAATGAACAAAAAATTAAGAGAAACATGGTGCTTAGGTCAAAATGACTAAAGTTTTCATGTAGTCATTAATTCATCATNCTGATTAATTGAATATTCAGGGATTTCAGGGGTAACTTGAGTTGGTAGTGTTTGCCACTATTTATCTATTTATACCTCTGAATAATGAACAAAAAATTAAGAGAAACATGGTGCTTAGGTCAAAATGACTAAAGTTTTCATGTAGTCATTAATTCATCATAATTATCATTAATCAGCTTTATAAACAAAATTAATTTAAGTAAAATCTTGATTTGTTTTTTAGTAAGCTGTTTCACATCAGATTTCATTTGAAGCAAGAATTCTCCTTTCTTAAAAATATGTGAAGAACCATTAAAAAGGGGATTTGATTGTCAAATGACAGCATACAGGGTCAGCAGGAGGATCATAAGTAAGTCTTATTTGTGTTATTTACCTCGTAAGTCATATAGAAAGTAAAAGGGATTGGAGTCATTACTCAATTTATGCACAAGTACATTATTCCCTTTCCATATAGGCAGATTACTTTGCACAGTAGTGTGAGGCAGTAAAAATAACTGTGCTACCAGTCTTAAAATCAGTGGGAAGAAATTATGATTGTTCTATGATCTTTAAACATTTGTCTCACAACATCAAAGACTCTTCTGCTGTTACTATATATTAATATGTAATAATTAATATGTATTAATACATGCATAGAAACATATGAAACATTAAAACTAATATTTAGTATGCTATAATATAAAACATTAGAAATATTGAGAATTAATATTTTATTTATAAAAACTTATTTACAATAGTTTGAACAATGCTTGTCTTCTTGAATAAAACTTGCCATAAAGAGTAAGCATCCTTTCTATGTGTTAGTCAACTGCCATACTTTTAAAGTTTGAAATAACTTCTAATGTTTTATCCCATGCATTTCAACATGGGGAAATATCTCTGAGAATTCCTTTTATGTGAAACTTTCTGCTGGAGTCACTTTCTCAGGGACATCTTGAGCCTTTCATTATAGCCATTTCCCGCTTATGTTTGCCTTCACTAAGCTGCTTTTGCTAGAGTCTCTGATGGATTAACAGTGTGGATTAACAGAATTTAACAGTGTCTAAATTCACATAATCAATTATTCCTTCTATAACTGTACTTATATTTGATTCTCATCTTCAGCATTTCCACATTTATTTGCTGCACTTCCATCTTTATTGGCCAAAATCCTCTTGGATTATCTATTTTTGTGAAATGTCATGAGTTTGTCCCTGTGAGCCAAGGATACAACACAACTGTACACTTTACTCTCTACATGTGAACTGAATAACAGATGCTTAGTGATTGATCACCAACAGAGTTCAAAAAGAAGTGATGTGATTGCTTACTGATCATGATGTGCATCTTTTATTTATGAAGTGATCTGTGGCTTGAAGAGTGAGCAGAGAAGTTGGTAATTTTCAACTCACGTTGAAGGTACAGTGGTAACTGAAATTTGAATGTTGTTGGGAGACAGATTATTGAACCAATCCATGGTGAACTGAAATTCATGTGTAGGGGAAGCGTGCAAAATCAGGACTTCTGTTGTCTCTGCTCAAACTTGAATATCATAATTCCTTCTGAGTCTCTGAGACTGGAGTGGAATGAATTAGGAATTATCAAAAAATTGCTCTTTAAATATCTTGTATATGTGCTGCTGAAGCGAGCACATCTTTAAATATCTTGTTTGGTTTGCCTGTGTGTGTTATTTTCTGATACCATAACAGGAGCAAACATTTTTATTACAATTCTTATCTTCGGGGTCACTGCTATTATTACTTTGTAGATATCAAGTATCGAGCATGTAACAAAACAAATCAAGATATTTTTATACTTTCACTATATACATATTTAGTTAAAAACAGGAATAGTATTTTTAAAAATCTTTATTTTAAAATAATTTTTGAAATTGTAAAGGCTGGAACAGGGAAGTCATATGTACCCTTTACTGAATTTCTCTCAATACTTACCTCTTATGTAACTATAATACAATATTAAAACCAGGAATACAACATTGGTACAGCATATGTATAAAGTTCTATCATTTTTATCACAGTGTAGATTGGTACAGCCACCTCTACAATGTACAGAATGACTCCATCTTCACAATGATCTCTCTCATATTGTTGTTACCATTGTTGTTTAGTTACTAAGTCATGTCTGACTTTTTTGCAACCCTATAGACAGTAGTCCAGCAGGCCCCTCTGTCCATGAGATTTTCCAGGCAAGAATACTGGAGTTGTGGGGTGGGACGTGGGAGGGGGGTTCATGTTTGGGACTTCATGTACACCCATGGTGGATTCATGTCAATGTATGCCAAATCCAATACAGTACTGTAAAGTAAAATAAAGTAAAAAAAAAAAAAAAGAATACTGAAGTTGATTGCCATTTCCTTCTCCAGGGAATGTTTCCCACCCAGGAGTTGAACTTGTGTCTCCTGCATTGGCAAGCAGATTCTTTACCACTGAGCCACCTGGGAAGCCTCTCTCTCACATTATCCCCTTTACAATCACATCCAACTTCTCTCCCTACCCTCTTTGTAATTTTTTCTTTTCAAAAAGGACCCAAATTTTTTTTATTGCTGAATAGTATTCTGTATATTATAGTTTTAGGTTTTTTGTGTGTATTAAACATTCATGTAAGTTGTATCACAATATTTTATCCTTTTGCAATTTTCAGAAAACTCACCATGTTTTTGAGTTTCATCCATATTGATCGTTGGTGGTAGATTTAATAAGTAGCCTATAGATACAATTTTAAACATTCAATCTGAGAATCTATTAACTTGTGATTGAAATCCACTTATGCTTATTGCTATAATGAGCATTTTTATTTATTCATACTGTTATATTTAATTTTCTACTTACTTTTCTCTTATTTTTCTTACTACTAGAATGACATGTATATATATTTTTCATTCTTTTGAAGTAATAGTTTTATTTTTGTTCTTCCAATGAATGCCTCACCTTTAAAAATATGCATACTTACTTTAAAAATCTTTTCATTAATACACATCTTTACATTTCTTATAAACTTTTAAGATGCATTTGAGTGACCTCTCAAATTTTCATAAGTGTTTTATTTCCATCATTGGTTTTGCCTGCTTCCTGCTAGTAGTCATTATTTTCATCATTTATATTGATCCCTTTCCACCTTTTTTGTTCACCATTGTTTCCTGAGTTCAATTTCCTTCTTACCAAAATTTATTACTAAATCTTTTGGATGAATATATATCATCATTTCTCTCTTATTTTTAGTTATGAAAATTTCAAACCGATAGAAAAATAGAACCATATACACCAATATACCTATCATATAGACTAAAAAAATTTAACTTTTTTTTTGCCATGTTTGCACCCACTATCTATGTGCACACATATTTTAGCTCAACAACTTACAAATAAATTCATAGATATGTGCTACATAATCCCTAATTGCAAAGAGTTCAGCATGCTTCTCTAAGCTTCTATCTAAACTAAAAATAACTCCAATATATATAAAATTTCATTACCATATACTGACAATTCTGTAATGTCAACTGATACTCAGATTATATATTCAGATTTTGTCCATGTTTTCAATTTTTAAAAATCTTTTTTCAAACCAAGATCCAACCCAAAGCTACATACCACATTTATTTGGTGTATATCTTAAATTTTCTTAATCTAGTGTAGACTCTATGCCTCTCTTATTTTCATGACATTGAATTTTAAAACTTATTTATTTATTTATGGGTTTCCTTGGTGGCTCAGCTGGTAAAGAATCCACATGCAATGCAGGAAACCTGGGTTCAATCCCTGGGTTGGGAAGATCCTCTGGAGAAGGGAACGGCTACCCGCTCCAGTATTCTGGCCTGGAGAATTCCATGGACTGTAGAGTCCCATGGGGTCTCAAAGAGTCGGACACGACTGAGTGACTTTCACTTCATTCACTATTTATTGATGGCCGTGGTGGGTCTTGGCTGTTTTGTGTGGGCCGTCTGTAGTTGCAGCAAGTGGGGACTACTCTTCATTGCTGTGCATGGGTGTCTCATTGAGTGGCTTTTCTTACAGTGCGCAGGCTCTAGGTGCGTAGATTTCAGTATTTGCAGCATGCAGCCTCTATAGTTGCAGTGCATGGGCTCAGTAGTTGTGGCACGTGGGCTTAGTTGCTCCATGGCATGTGAAATCTTCTCATACTGGGGACTGAACCCATGTCTCCTGCATTGGCAGGCAAGTTCTTATGCACTGTGCCACCAGGGAAGTCTCATGATGTTGATTTTTTTAAGATACCAGACCAGTTTTTGGGGTTTTTTTTTTGAGAATATTCCACTTACTAAATCTTTTTTTATTACTTCTTCATATTGTCATTTAGCTTATTCCTCTTTCTTTGTATTTCCTGAAACCTGTTCACCCTTGCCTTTGAGTGCTATTTGACCTAGTTATAGAATTCTAGATTGACAGTTATTTTTCTTGAGCATATTTTCTGGACTCTGTTTTATCTCCTTGTAAGTCTGTTGCCAGTCTGATTTTTATTCCTTTGCAGATTAACTCTCTTTTCTTTATGTTTGCTTTTAGTATTTTCTTTCTGCTTTTATATTCTGTAGTTTCAGCAAGAAGTGTTTTTAAGTAGACTTATGTTTATTATTGAGCTTTGAGCTCTTCATGATTTTTAAATCAAATGATTCATGCCATTCATTAATTTAGCAAATGACCAAGCATCATCTTACTGAATGTATTTCTCTCCTCCTAGAACTCCTATATCCTATGTGTTCAACATTTTTATTTCCCATGTTCGTTCTATTTTCTTTCATATTTCTTACTTCTTCACTTCTCGTCTTACTATATTACTCCTGGATAGTTTCTTCAGAACTATCTTTCTGTTCTCTAAACTTGCAGCTCCATATATTCTGCTGTGTATGTAATTCACGCTTTATATTTTTAATTACTATATTTAATACCAAAATTTCCTTTTACTTTTTTCCTGAAGTCATACACATTTTTTTTCATGTTCGTTCTATTTTCTTTCATATTTCTTACTTCTTCACTTCTCGTCTTACTATATTACTCCTGGATAGTTTCTTCAGAACTATCTTTCTGTTCTCTAAACTTGCAGCTCCATATATTCTGCTGTGTATGTAATTCACGCTTTATATTTTTAATTACTATATTTAATACCAAAATTTCCTTTTACTTTTTTCCTGAAGTCATACACATTTTTTTCAATATCTTAATTTTTAAGATAATATTCTATTCTGTTTTAATAGTTTTTTCTTTTTATTATCACCTCGATAGTTTAAAATGCACCTAGTTTATAGTTGCCTTCATATTACCTTATTACTCTAAGATCATGGGTTCTAAACCATCCCCCCCATTTGTTGTATTGCTTATTGTATTCATGTTGGAGCATTTCCTCTTAGGATTTGTACTTTGGAGTTTAGATCAGCTTTATTGATGATTGTCTGTGTTTTTGTCCAGGGCCAGAGAATCATGCTGAATGAAAACAACTGTCATCTTAGAATTCTGTAGTGCTAATGCAGAGTAGCTTTGCATTTTCCTTTCCTATTTGTTTAAAATTAGAGAGTTGGGTTTAATTTTATTCAGTTTAATCCTTTTAGGAGAGGAGTTTAAGGATTCCTATGCCACCAGATAACACACGCTGAATGTTCACTTTTGAAAATAAATGTGTATTTTTCTAAACCTTGAAGAGCCCTTGGTAGTGACAGTGTCCTTTTTTGCCTTGAACTTTGGAAGGAGTCCTTTTCTTACATGGAAGAGACATTTCTTTTGAGACCTCAATGTCATGCAAAGTCTGGTTTCTGTCTCTTTACAGAGCCTAGGTTGAAGGCAAAAATCTCTTGTTCCTGCATAGAAAATGAAACTTTAGCAGCTGGTCATGTAACTTGCCCATATCTTTGATTCCATGTGTCTTGTAAGCTTCCTGTTCTGGCTCCTTTCTGGCACCTGGTCATTTTCTCTTTCTTTCTCTTGACATCAGCTATATATATAAGTCTTTCTATATATTTGCATTTTAATATTTTAAAATACTTTAAAATTGTTTTAATTTTTTTTAAGTGTTGGTATGGACCACCATATTCAAAGTTAGCCAAATATTCTAATTATATGGAAATATTGAAATTATAAAAAATTTCTTTTTCATTGATACGCTTATCATTTCTGAATAAAACGTTCAAAGGATGGTACTAAACTTTGTTTCATAAATACTATAAAATAGGAAAATATAAGAAAGCAAGGGCCAAGAATGTTAAAACTGAGATGCTAAATTCACAAAAATATACATCATGCTCTTCAAATTCTAATAAATTAAAAAGTGATTAAATTATATATTCCAAATTTTCTCCTAACCAAGGGTTAGGCTAGGAGTTGGAAAGTAGTGATGGGAAGCAAAATGGTTCCAGACAGTTTATCATAGCCTTGAGTTTCAGTTTTCTCTTCCATTGACAATTAAAGCAATGCTTTATTTTCAGTGTCAGAGTTGCATATCCAGTGGAAAGAAAATTTTCCACTTTTCCCTTCCTATGGAGACATAGGTTTATGAAGAATGGACACAATCACAATGCATGTGAGCAACTAAGTTCAGGCTATATAATAAAGTGGCTTTCCCATGTGTAACAATATTTTGGCCTCTGTCACTACTTGATAGGATGGATTTAGAGAGATAAGAGTTGACTCAATCTCTTAGTGAGTGAGTGACTGAGTGAAGTCGCTCAGTCGTGTCGGACTCTTTGTGACCCCGTGGCTCCTTCGTCCATGGGATTCTCCAGGCAAGAATACTGGAGTGGGTTGCCATTTCCTTCTCCAGGGGATCTTCCCAACCCAGGGATCAAATCCAGGTCTCCTGCATTGCAGGCAGACGCTTTAACCTCTGAGCCACCAGGGAATTGAAAAAAATTAGCTATTTTTCAAGTAGACTATAGTATGGAAATGTTTACTAGTGAGAAAAGCTCTCTAAAACTTTAATTTTGTGAGATAATGTAGCTAAGAATTTAACTCATCTCTTTTAAAGTTTAGAGAGACTCAGTTTGAATCCAAGCTCTGCTCCCTATTAGCTCTGTTGCTTTTGGGTAAATAACATATATTTTCTGATTCTCAGCTTGCTGATCAACAAAATACCAAACTCCTGTGCTTCTAGTGAGAATTAAAATGAAGCACTTATAAAATATGCTATATAAAGCACTTAGCGCAGTGCCTGCAAGTAACTAACTTGCAGATCAAGATCACTAACACACAATAGCTACTATTTTGAAATCAACACAGAGATTTCAGAATCATCTGAGGTGATCAAGAATCCAGAAGACTAGAAATATAAGGAGTTTATCTCTTAGCTAACTGGCTCAAATTCTGGAATTTCTGAGGCACAACAAATAAAGGATATAATACTATCCCCATAGCTTGAAAATGTTATGGTCATAATTCAAATAATGAATTTTGTTATGATGTGAACTCCAATTTATAGAAAAAACTAATCTTAGATATCTATACCTTGTTTGAGAAGGAAAGAGAAATATTTTTGTGAATAAGCTTCTGAATACTCTATGTTAATGTGTTTGCTCTGGTAGAAATACTTTTATTCACTGATACCTATTTAGGACAAAGTTTTCAGGCAACCATAATTCTCCTTTCTTCCCTTCGGTCAAAAGTTCCAAGTCCAGATAATTTTTGTAATGATTAGAAAGCATATTCCCTATGAATAAAGAATTCTATTCCTTGCTTTTAATTTACCTATTATTTTTCTAAGTATTATTTTTCTTGTGTCTTAGATTTACAAAAAAAAACTTGTAATTATCTCATTCTTCTGAAAAGCAGTGGTGACATTGAGTCACCTGAGTTTCATCTCTGGGCAACAGTGACAAATGGTCACTTGCAGTGCAAAGATCAAGTGCTAAGAGTGTGAGGTCAGCTGCTTTATACGACACCTGATGGGGCTGTCATTTCTCAGGGACCCCAGCCAGAGGCAGGGTGGCGACATGGTGTACCCATCACTAAGGTGCCATGTCTGGCATCTAAATAGAGCTCAGTAATTCCAGCGGAGCCAGGTTATTAGAGCTATAATTGCTGTTGTCTAATAAATTCTTTTGAGGTCTTTGTGTGTTTACTCACTTAAATATTCAATGCATCTAGCTAGAAGGAGTTATTTAAAATGTAATTGTTTTGTAAATTTTTATTTTTCAATTCCAAACACCCTTATGAATTAATAAACAGTGTTCAGATAAAATAAGCATATTCATCAATAATGTAAGATTTTCTTTGTCATGGAGGTGGGGTGTAACCTTACTACACTGTTGATCAGAAACTCTGGGGAAATAACCTGTCTTCTGTAATACCCTCCCATCTTGGATATTCTAGATCATGTTTAGCTGGAGAGTTTTTACTTTGAATGAAAATGTTTTTATTCATATGTATTTCTAATAGAGTTTATTTGAACTCATCATCATCCTAAGTTTATTTTCAGTTATTACTTTCTCACTTGCTTTTCCAAAGCTAGCTATGAATACACAGTGGACTTTAAAAATACACAGCTATTTTTCTTTCAAGTGATCAGTGGGTCTTGCTGCAACCAGTGCGATAGAATATAACCTTCCCAGGGCATTTAGATGTTTTCCAAAAGACTGCTCCATGGTCAACAAATGGGGAAATATAAACACTTCTCCAAAGGGGGTGAGTGCTTCCTTCAGTGACCTGATTGACAGCTCTAGTCTTGCCTGGTGACACTGTCATTCTAGGGACACTACACTTTTTTTTCCCAGGTTTTCTGAAGTGTTTCTGGTATCATAAGGGGACAAACCCCTGTGGTACTGCCAGGCACCTCTCTGTCAGAGGGCTAAGACCTGGACTAATTCATTGCAGTGGAGTTTAATTAAACTGCTCCAGAGTTGTTTCCCTGGTAAAATCAGTGTGGGAAGAGAATGTGTGTCAAAAGGGACATGCCCCTTACTGTGTGTGCTTTATTGTTACACCACAGCTAATATATTGTGGGAATTCCCATGGAGTCAATGATAAACTGTATTATCAAGCTCCATAAAACAGGCATTCTACTAGTGCAGGTTACTGTAGCTCACAATTCTATTAATCCTTCTAATTTATTACATTATAGCTGTATGTGAGGTCTCATAAATTTATTATACCTCTTTCATCTAAAAAAAAAAAAAACCTCATGCTTGTTTCTCCTCTTAAATAAAACTTCTTATTATTTGTTGTGTCTGTCTCTAAAAATGTAATAATCACTTGTAAGAAAATATAATTTCTCTGACTGAGAAATTTAAACTGCATTTGACATATATTCTACTATAAAATTTTAAAATTCTATTAAATCTTATATAAGTACAAATATTAGTGCATAAAGACCCATTGGATTTTTACTTCCAGCTTTCTGGCAGTAAGTTTACATAAGTGAAATCTTCAAAATTTTCACTGTTCTCATTATTTTATTTGTGATAAAGGAATTTACTTATAGTACGCTTTCTTCTTTATTATTTACATTGGAGTCCAGTGTGAGTTCAGAGATAACATCTGCTTTGTTCATTTCTGTATCTTCAGCGCCAAGTACGATGCCTGCCTGACTCATATTAGAGGCTCAATAAATGCATGTTAAATATGAGAAGGTGAATACAGATTATAGAAAAAAAAACCCTGCTATTTCCTTATGCAGATCTTCAGATAAGTTTTACTTGTATATTAATATGCTTATTAATAACAGTTTATTTTTAATCAGATGCAATTGCATAAATATTTGGTTTACTGCTTAAAGGATAGCATCTAAAATATGAAAGAATAAGTTAAATTATGAAATTTCAGTTGCTGACTTTAGGTTACATTTCCATTTATCTTTAGAAAATCTTGATGCCTCAAAACTGGCTGTGCTTTGAGCATTGAGAATGAGCTAAAGATTTTGTGGGCTGGTCCACGTGATAATAAGAAATGTAAACTATGCCACACTTCATTTCCATTGATGATCAGGATCATCCCTGCACTGTTTGTGAATGAGCTGAGATGAACTTAGAAATATGTGAATTATAGTTATAATTTTGTTATCCTGAAGTTAAAAGGCAATTACTGATTGACACAGAAAGATTGGACATAGGATAACACTGTGTCTACTTTAAGTTACTATCTCAGATCCCAGATGATGATAAAAATGACCAAACAAATACTTTTTTTTTAAGCAACTCTAACTTTGAAGCATCCTGTATGAAAGTGAAAGTGAAGTTGCTCAATCGAGTCTGACTCTTTGCAGCCCCATGGACCAGGCTCCTCCGTCCATGTGATTTTCCAGGCAAGAATACTGGAGTGGGTTGCCATTTCCTTCTTCAGGGGAAATGATTAGTTTCAGTGCAGGTGATCAGAATTACAAAAAGAATGAAGACAGTTGGTACTTGAGTATGTTATTGGAGACTTGAGAGACTAAATCAATCTTGGAAATGGATTTGCTGTTTTATTAAAAATCACTTCTGTATGACACAATTAGGTAAAATTAATGATGTTAGCTAATATTCTGGTCTTGGCTAAATTTCCCATAGTCTTGTTTTGCAAATAAAGACAAATCTTGCCTTCGATATCATTCTTCTATCAGTCATAAGAAGAAAAAATATATCTTAAAGCAGGTGCAATAGATGTACTTAGAACTGACCAAGTGGATGGTTCCAGTGATGGAGCTTGTCTCACCTTGGTGAGACAAGTGCTAAGAACTATAACAAGTGTGTCTCACCTTGGTGAGACAAGTGCTAAGAACTGTGACAAGTGTGCTGCCTGGACTGTCTCATTGAGTCTTCACAATAAACCTAAAAGAAAGGTGCAAATATTACCTCTAAACTATGGATTAGAACTCTGAAGTTTAGAAAGCTTATATAATTTGCTCCAGATCATACATGTAGCAGAAGGTAGAGGGGAACTGAAGGGGTACTCATCACTCTTGGTCTGTGCTTCTGCTTTGCAATATCTGTATCCCCCAACACACCCCCATGCATGCCTTGTCTATTTTTTCTGGGCAGTGTCTAGTCAGTACTAGCCTTTGGTCCAACTCAGGTCAGATGTTAAGCTTAGGGGAGGCTGATTGCCCTAGAGTATAGTATCAGGGGAGTTCAACTTCTTCTAGAAACACTATCCTAATGGTTACTTGATGAAATTCTTCACTCTTGGAGACACATATACGTTTACATTCTTTTTTCCATTATTGTTGTTCAGTTGCCCAGTCGTGTATGACTCTTTGCAATCCCATGGCCTGCAGCAGGCCCAAGTTCACGTCCATTGCATCAGTGATGCCATCCAGATTTCTCGTCCTTTGACGCCCTCTTCTCCTTCTGCCCTCAATCTTTCCCAGCAACAAGGACTTTTCCAATGAGTCTCTGTTCACATCAGGTGACCAAAATACTGGAACTTCAGCTTCAGCATCAGTCCTTCCAATGAGTATTCAGGGTTGATTTNGCCATCCAGATTTCTCGTCCTTTGACGCCCTCTTCTCCTTCTGCCCTCAATCTTTCCCAGCAACAAGGACTTTTCCAATGAGTCTCTGTTCACATCAGGTGACCAAAATACTGGAACTTCAGCTTCAGCATCAGTCCTTCCAATGAGTATTCAGGGTTGATTTCCTTTAAGACTGGTTTGATCTTTCTGTCCAAGTATCTTATTTCTGTATAAAGTACTATAAAATATATAACATGAGGGATTTCTTACACATTTTGAAGAGCTGCCTTAAGTTTTTTTTTTTTTAAAGAACAAAGTAGAATCTAATAATACCTAAATAAGATAAAGTAGGACTTTGATAACTTTATAGATTCATTTTTGACATTTAATCTCTTTATAATTTGAAAGCACTAAGATTGTTTCTATACTAGCAAAACTAATATATTCTTTTATAAAATAGGTAGTCTTCATAAAATGTTTTCAATTTTGGCAGGAAAAATATGACAAAAATAAAGAACATGAAATAAAATTTTTTCTAATGCTGTGCTTTATTTCAATGATAGAAAAATAAAATAATATATAACTATGTATTTAAGGATTTTAACTCATTATTATTATCATAATAAAAATAAACACTGGTTGTTTAGGAATATAGGTGAAAAAAACTTATCTTGTCTTGTATTGAGATAAAAGAGCAACTTTGACACAGTGATTGATACAGCAATTTACATACTGTGTTGCTGAGAAGTAGAGAAAACATTTTTCCTATTTTAGTAAGAATTATGTGAGATTTAGCAGATATATATGTGGTATACTTCAAGTGGTATATGTCAAAGATTTAAAAATTTTATTATATGCAACTGAAGTAGCAACTATGAGAACTATATTAAAAATAATTTGCCAGAATAGTTTCAAAATGACATTTTTATAACATCGAAGTAAAATCATTAATAAATGTCAAATGAATACTTTTACTTTAATTTCAAAATTTATTGCTACATAACATTAAGGAACAAAGTTTAATATGGAAGAGCTGCAAATCATATGAAATTGTTAGGAGGGAGAGATCATGTATGTCACAGTGAAACAGCACACCATAGAAAATAATTCTTTGAAATGAAAGAAACATTGTTTTAGCACTGTTTTCTCATTTGCCAAAATAACTGTTTTGCTTTCTGTAGCTAATGAACTAGTCTGAAGGCACTCTGAACTTTGCCAAATCAAGGAGACCCACCTTACTTAATATTTGACATTCTATTATTTTATATAATAAGATAATATAATAAAATAATAATATATATAATTATATTACATAATAATATAATAAAATAATATAATTTATTAGGTTTAATGTATGTTAGGCAGTGTTTTTCAGTTGCAGTTTAGATGCCTGCTTTCTTAGGTCTTCTCATATGACTTATTTTTAAAGCTCTGCAAACCCTCCTGCCTTTTTCTAGTACAGAACTCAGAGTGGGAGTGAGCATCTCAAGATGGAGGGCCCAGCAGAAGAGTTACATGATCTTTGACCTGCTTGTGACATACTGTATAAAGATTTTGGGAAATGCTGTCTAGGATAATCCATCATCGAGCAGTTTGGTATAACCTTGATGACCTTGCTCTCAGTGCAAGTGAATCCTGGTGCAGCTACTGTCTTGAAAAGTTTATATTATTGTATAAAAGCACATGCCTTAAAGAGCAATAGAAACACAAAATGTTAATTTGTCAAGTAAATTTAAGGAGTAGAGAATGTGAAAACACTGCTTTGTGTAAAAGTAGCTCGGTAGCTGTTGAAGTCCGCAGACACTGGGAAAAACTTTCTCAAGCCAATCAACTAGACTTTGTAAGTGAGAGCAAATATTGTACTTCTCTTGGTTTTCAATACAAGTGTGACACTCATACACATCTCTAAATATGCTTCGTAGCTACAAAATATTCATATAATTTTCTACTTTGATATGCTGCTGCTGCTGCTAAGTCACTTCAGTCGTGTCTGACTCTGTGTGACCCCATAGACGGCAACCCACCAGGCTCCCCCATCCCTGGGATTCTCCAGGCAAGAATACTGGAGTGGGTTGTCATTTCCTTCTCCAATGCATGAAAGAGAAAAGTGAAAGTGAAGTCGCTCAGTCTGTCCGACTGTTAGCGACCCCATGGACTGCAGCCCACCAGGTTACTCCGTCCATTGGATTTTCCAGGCAAGAGTACTGGGGTGGGGTGCCATTGCCTTCCCCGACTTTGATATGAGAGATATTAAAAACAAATTTTAAAAGTGAACCTATGTTAGAGTAAGTAAAAGCAGGAAATAAAAACCAGGCCAAGTAATAAAAACCTTTGTGAAGTGACAAGTCAATAGTGAGAAGAGGTAGCTGTATTTAAAACCCCAAAGGAAAAGGCAAAAGATTTGTGCAGCTGAAGGGAAAACACAGTATTCCATTTCTACTACCTTAGCTTAACCCATCTTCCGTCTCACCTCATGGACTGAGACTGCTCTCTTTGATATGTTAGAGTTCAGTTTGACCCTCCTCCAGTTAACTCCCCAACTTTTCAGCGTAATCCATCTTAGATTCTAAGGTGCTAATCCGATCCAGTTACTTCTCTGCTTTAAAATCAAAGCAAAACAAAAACAAGCAAAACATAAACAAACACACACAAAATCTCTAGTGCTTTACCACCAGCCCAGCCACTAAAGTCCCAACTCATTGTTTTCTAACCGCTACAACCTCCGTTTTCACTATTGTTCCTTTATGTTTCAGCCATGTTAAACTTTTAGTTCCTCAAAAGCACCATATTTTCTCTTTCACTTCCAAACCTTGCCTTATCTCAGTCTGGACATTCTACTCCACCTCATCTTTCAGATCTCAGCCTCACATTTCCTTAAAAGACACCACTTCCTATCTTTCAGTAATCTATAATGGAATATAATCTGCAACAAAACAAAACTGAATCCCTATGCTGTGTACCTATAACAAGTGTGATGTTGTAAGTCAACTATACTTCAGTTAAAAAGAAAAGGCACTACTCCCCAGGATTGGCTTGGGTACCTATTTTAGGTTGGGTACTGCCACACTTGTTTGCAGGCATTATTGTCCCAGCTTTACAAAAGAGGAAACAAATTCTGAGCACCTGACTTGCCCCGTGTTAGGCACCTACAGAGTATCAGACCCAGACCTTAAATTAAACACTTCTGGCTTTCATCTTCTCATATGCTTAATTTTACCTGAACAAATAGATACTTCGGTAGTTCTATGTGGCTTCATTCCTCTATTCCTTTATGTAGTCCCCACTCTTCAACTGGGCTTCTCTAGTGGCTCAGATGGAAAAGAATCTGCCTAAAGTGTGGGAGACCCAGTTTCGATCCCTTGGTTGGGAAGATCCCTTGGACAAGGGAATGGTTACCCTCTCCAGTATTCTTGCCTAGAGAATTCCATAGAGGAGCCTGGTGGGCTATAGTCCATACGGTCAGAAAGAGTCAGACACAACTGAGCAACTATTTTGGAGAAGGAAATGGCCACCCACCCCAGTATTCTTGCCTGGAGAATCACATGGACAGGGAGAGGTCTTTTTCTTTCCAAATTCACCCTGAGTGAAGAATAATAAAACAAATCTTTGATTATTCCTTGGAGTTAGTGGAAATAATATGAAGAGAATCTTGGATTAGAAATCTTCCTCTACCATTTATTGGTGATGTAAATGCAGATAAACTGTACAATCATTCTGAAGCAGTTATCTCACCCATAAAGCAGATATAACACCATACACCTCACAGTGGTTGAAAGGACTAAACAAAACACAGAAAATGATAATGTTGATTCCTGGTAGATCGAGCTCAGCAGGTGTTAGTTTCCTTCTCTTTCTCCCACTTACAAGTTCTCCTCTTTTTTCCCAGCTTCTTGATTCAGTTGTTAAGGGGTTGTGAAATTCCCAGAATATAGGGAATAAAGGAGAGGAGAAATACACTCGCTTGGAGTGGGAAGCATATACTTAGACTGGTGGGGAATATGTTTTGACACTCTATAAATGTCATCATTAAATCTTAAAACTGTATATTTGTTTGTTTTTTATAGTTTGTGAAGCTTCACTGTTAATAGTTTATTCTGTCCTTTGGTAATTACCAACCCAGAGGAAGGCATCTAAGTTCCTGTTTAGGCCCTTGTCAGTGATTCTCAACCTTGTAACGATAATGTAATACATAGCTTGTTCATTGTTTAGTTGCTAAGTGGTATCTGACTCTTTTACAACTTCATGGGCTATAGCCTACCAGGCTCCCCTGTGCATGGAATTTCCCAGGAAAGAACACTGAAATGGGTTACTATTTCCTTCCCCAGAGGATCTTCCCGACTCAGAGATTGAACTTGCATCTCCTGCATTGCAGGCAGATTCTTTACCACTACCCAGAGAACTTAACATTTTTTTCTAAGAAACATACAGTTGCTGGAGCCCCAACTTACACTTATTAAATTAGGATTTCTGGGGATGAGGCCCTGCCATCAGTATTGGAACAAAATTCTCCCAAGTTATTTTCGTGATTGCAAAGTGGTTGCAAACTTTGGCCTAAATCATAATGTCGCTATGATGTTCACACTATATTTGACTGGGGTCATAATATATGATGGGGCTTCCCTGATGGCTCAGAGGTTAAAGCATCTGCCTCCGATGCGGGAGACCTGGGTTCGATCCCTGGGTCAGGAATATCCCCTATAGAAGGAAATGGCAACCCACTCCAGTATTCTTGCCTAGAGAATCCCATGGACAGAGGAGCCTGGTAGGCTACAGTNGGGGCTTCCCTGATGGCTCAGAGGTTAAAGCATCTGCCTCCGATGCGGGAGACCTGGGTTCGATCCCTGGGTCAGGAATATCCCCTATAGAAGGAAATGGCAACCCACTCCAGTATTCTTGCCTAGAGAATCCCATGGACAGAGGAGCCTGGTAGGCTACAGTCCATAGGGTGGCAAAGAGTCAGACACAACTGAGCAACTTCAATTCACTTCACTTCACTTTATAATATATAATAGGAATTGTGTAAAGTGGCTTTTGAGAAAGAATATAAACAAGAGGGAAATTAACAAAATGTAGAAAAGACAAATATTATTTCAAAACCTTACCTATGACTATGACAAAATGGGATTCCCATGGCTCCCCAAATCCTATAAATGTGATAAATTGCAAAGGGAAAAAGTGAACCACTCTTTTCTTATAAACTCAGATGGAGCAACATTGGGTGGTTGCTAACTGGATTCAATGAAGGGTGAAAAGTCTGGATTTTCTTTTTTAATTAGAGAGATCAATGATAGAATCCACATTTCTGAAAATAAACTAAAAATAATAAAAATATTACATGCTCAATTCAAGAAAGCAGCTACAGGAGTATATTTATTGGTCTGAATTGAAATATTAACCCCTTGGAAACTCTTGACATCTATTTAGTCAGAAATGGAAAAGAGCTATCAGATAACAGAGCCTATTCTCCTGGGAGCCTCCTGGATTGTGTCTAGTGTCCAGAGAGAGGATAACATGCTCCTCTCAGCCCAAAGGCCATCCTCCTAAGTACTCGTTTGGCAGACATCCTGGAAAATGGTAGTGTTGTAAGGGCTAAGTTACTCTTCTCAGAGATCTCTATTGGACATGATAAAGAAAAGAAAAAAAAAAAAAACTCAAAGCACAAACTGTATACAATCCAATGTACATTTTAAAGGATGTACTAGTGAGTATATAGTGGGTCAGATTTTCATTCTGTGAGATTGAAAAGAAGAAAAGGACTCTGAGTTGAGAAGCTAGCTTATTGTTTTTAGTGATGGGGTTTAGAGACAAGTGATCCATTGCCACTGCTTTTGAAGATCGTGATTTTATAAGTGATGGAAGTTTCAGGTGTCAGTAACCCATGTTGCACTGGTTTAAGGTGATTGTTGGTAGTCATTTCAAAGTGCTTTAACACTGTTATTTGTAGCAAATAAATTTGACATAAACCTTTCCTGAAATCAGAAATCTCTTTTCTTAAATGCAGCAAGCATCTGTTGTCAGTGCATTGACAATAAAAGGCAAGATGTAAAGAGAACTCAGCCTTTTTCTGGGACTCATCTGACTGATTCATATCTTCAGAGTAAGGTTTGCCAAGTAAATATAATGATTAATTTAATGGGTAACTGCAAAATAATAGGTTACTATTTTCTCAAAGAAGAATTCCAAATTGTCTCAACAATAAAAGCCTCAATAGATCACAGACCTTAATTTATTTTGGATTATTTTTTCTCCTTTTTTTCTTTTTTTGCATAGAAACCTTATCATGAATACCAATTAGAAAAAAAAGGCATATTTTCACAGGCTTATTATTTGCCAAACTGGTATTGTCAGGATATTTCAACAATCTTCAGATGGTATACAAAATAAATTACATGCTTTCCAAGACTAGTTGTTTTTGAAACAAGGTTTATATATTTTTGTTTTAGAAAGATGCAGAAACTCAGTTACAATGAAGATTACATTTAAAAATCTCCCTATGAGACGGTTTACGTGCTCAAAAGTTTTGATAACTTTTAAATATTTTCTTTCTTTCACTTTTGCTCAGCACATACCTTGAATTTGATGGCAAATGAGAGGGTCAGCTCAGCAGGGCTTGACTGCTGGTTGTTCTTGGGGGAATCTCTCCATCTCTCTAGCTGTGATTCAGCACAAAAGGTCATTTGGTGGAGACTCTGCTGTTTTGGAGGGAAGAAGCATCTGCCTTGAAGAGCGGGTTCTCTGCCAGCCTGCTATAACACAGAATTCAGAAATGTGGTGGCTGTAACATACAATCTGGTTGAGGATGTCTGGAACTTCACATACAGTTAGCTTTGGGCCGAATTTCCTTGTCACAGCTCTGGGTTTTAGTCTGGGTGAAGGCTGTCACTGTGTAGCCACAGTCTGGACAATTTAGAACCCTCTGAAGGAAAATATAACAACTTTGTATGTGATAAGTCACTTCAGTGGTATCTAACTCTTTATGCCATCATGGACAATAGCCCACCAGGCTCCTCTGTCCATGGAATTCTCGAGGCAAAAACACTGGAGTGGGTTGCCATGCCCTCCTCCAAGGGATCTTTCCAACCCAGAGATCAAACCTACTTCTCTTAATGTCTCCTACATTGGCAGGTGAATTCTTTACTATGAGGGCCACCTGGGACATAAATTCCTACTAGAAAGATGACTACTTTTATGAGGTATGTTATTCTATAGTTCCTAAATTTATTACAAAATTAGTCCACTTTAATGTTTATTACTTTTTCATTTAAAAGTGATTATTTCTAAATGTATTTTGATTAATTTATTTTAATTTATCCCTCATTTCAGAAAACATTTGAAGAGGCGTAAAGAAGTGCAGCAATAAAAGAAATAAAATGTAAACATGAGTGGAAAAGGAAAAGAAAATATAGTGTGCATAGGATAATAATCTACATATAAATTAAAAGTAACACTTTAGTCAAATCTGAATAAAATTAGAAAATCATATTACATTTTGGTTTTGAAGCAAAAATGAGAACTAGTTTAATTATAATATCCTACTCTTTAAATTAGATGATGTCAGTTTGTAATTTAATAATACTATATAAAATTAGAATGATCTTAGTTTGTCTACTTTTCCAGGACATAAGAAAGTCACAGCACAGAGAAGATATCAGACTGATTTAAATTTACTGGAATTTTCTAAATGAGTGTGTTAACTATAGTCATGGTAAAAAGTATTTGAGAACATGGGACCATCTTGCAATATAAGTACTTTCAATATTCCTATACATTTTTCACATTGAAATGAAAATATATAGATTCTCTCTATATATATACATAGTTATATATTTCATTTTAATTGTTGTACACCTTTAACATATTTTAAGTAACAAAATTCTGTTGGCAGCAAAGAGGGAGAAAATGTTATGGCAAGTGTCTTTGGATGCACTTTACAAATCTGAACATTGCTCACAGTTAAACATATATATATATGTTTATATAAACACCAAAAATTAACACCAAACAGCATAAATACTGTACCTGTGTATGTACACATTGCTTTCAAGTTTTACATTTTATTTTATAGAAAATAAACTGTTCTATTCCCCACTAATGCCAAGAAATAAGAATAAAACAGTCCCCCAATGGAAACTTTTAACAGAAGGAGAGGCAGGGAAATGAGGATTTAGTTCCTTTCTTTTTTTTTTTCAGATAATCTGCTTTTCTCTCAGTTTTTAATTTTTGTCATCACACATTTTCTTCTTTTAAATAAAACATAACTTAAGGTTGGTCTAGTCACAATGAATGAGAGAACTACATATGTATAGAATTCTGTGAGTTAGTTATTTTGTTGTTGCTGGGTACAAGAAGTAACAAAAATTCTTACACAATAAACTCTGTGCCTATATATGGGGGTCTGTGAAATACAAAGCATTTGAGTATTGCAGTGGATGACCATCTTAAGAAATAAAAAAGAGCATATAGGTTAGAGAAATGCTAATAAAAAGCCACAATCATGGTATATGTATTTCTATAAGAATAGTCCTTTGGGGAGAAATATCGTTTAAGGTCTCAAAGGAAGTCAGGAAAAAATGTATGCACAGTTGTGGGAGAAAGCAAGCATGGGCTGACTCTATAAAATAAGCATTTAAGTGAGAATATAAAACATAATTCTAAGCAGATGTAGCTACCATTCAGTTCAGTTCAGTTCAGTTGCTCAGTCGTGTCCAGCTCTTTGCGACCCCATGAATCGCAGCACTCCAGGCCTCCCTGTCCATCACCAACTCCTGGAGTTCACTCAGATTCACGTCCATCGAGTCAGTGATGCCATCCAGCCATCTCATCCTCTGTCGTCCCCTCCTCCTCTTGTCCCGAATCCCTCCCAGCATCAGAGTCTTTTCCAGTGAGTCAACTCTTCTCATGAGGTGGCCAAAGTACTGGGGTTTCAGCTTAAGCATCATTTCTTCCAAAGAAATCCCAGGGCTGATCTCCTTCAGAATGGACTGGTTGGATCTCCGTGCAGTCCAAGGGACTCTCAAGAGTCTTCTCCAACACCACAGTTCAAAAGCATCAGTTCTTCGGTGTTCATTCTTCTTCACAGTCCAACTCTCACATCCATACGTGACTACTGGAAAAACCATAGCCTTGACTAGATGGACCTTAGCAAAGTAATGTCTCTGCTTTTGAATACGCTGTCTAGATTGGTCATAACTTTTCTTCCAAGGATCCTTAAGCATCTTTTAATTTCCTAGCTACCATAAGGACCTCTAAGGTCAGCTTTGGGCCTGACGCCCCGTGGCATGCTGGGCTAGATAAAAGGGCTTGCTTTATTTTTGTTTTTTAAAAATTGTTTGTTTGTTTATGTCTTTTTGGCTGTGCCGGGGCTTTGTTGCTGCAGGGGCTTTTCACTCGCTGTGGCAAGCAAGGGCTGCTGTCTGGTTGTGGTGCACGAGCTTCTCATTGCAGTGGCTTCTCTTGTTGCAGAGCCAGGGCTCTAGGGCCTGCGGGCTTTAGTAGTTGCAGCATGTGGCTGCAGCTTCAGTAGCTGTGGCTTGTGGGCTCCAGAGCACAGGCTCAGCAGCTGAAGCACATGGGCTTAGTTTCTCCACAGGCCTGTGGGGTCTTCCTGAACCAGGGATCGAACCTGTGTGCCCTGCATTGGCAAGCAGATTCTTTACCACGAAGCCACCAGGGAAGTGAAAGGGCTTGTTTTAAATGATCATCTTCAGTTTCAGTTATCTAATTTCTATAGTTTATCCATCAAAATAAACAAGTTCCTTGTAGGGACATGGGAATCACTATGAGATAAATAACCTTGAAGTTAGTCAGCGACTGAACAGCTTTGGATTCTGTTTCCCATAAAATTCTCATTAGAAGATCTGTGGTTTTGTTTTTTAAACCAGCCATCAGTAGGCATAGGCATTATAATATCAAAGTCAAATATTTCTGAAATGTTGAATAAAGAACAGGAATAGAGTGAAAAAGTGCAAGATTCTCAGGAAGATTCGACTTATGATTGCAAGGAAAATGAATTCATTTTTGTGAGCAAATATCTTTCAAATGTCTAATGAGGGTTGTATTCAGGAGGTAAAATGAGAAAATGTTGATTTCACCAGTATAAAAAAAGAATGATACCACTAGCTACTCATTTCATGAAGAAGACTAAACCTAAATAGTAGGTATTTGAAAAGATGGGTTCTGAACATTACATTGTACCATACAAATATTGTTTGGCAGAGGAAGAACCTGATTTCACTAGATTATTAATTTAAAGCAGAGATGACAACACCAAGATCAACTCAGCATAAGCACATGAAAAATGCCTATAATTACTTTTATATTATAGAGTATTATCTTGACAATCTAAATGTTAGGACAAACAAAACATTTACTTTCTTTGTAATTCACTGGAGTGCTTTCCAGTTCTACTTTTTAAGCAAAAGCAAGAGCAAGAAATTATAGATCTATTAAGAGATAAGGAAAACGTGAAAATAACCAGTATACTGACAAATGTTCAAACAGTTTTCCAGTGTCACATGTCCTTTCATCTTTATCAGGTGAGCAGAAATAAGCCATTAGGCCATTCTCTAAAACAGTAAATAAAGACAAAAGTGGTGGTAGGGAAGGAAGAACTTAGAAGGAGAAATTCTTTTAAAAATTGTATTGCCTGCCTTTTCAAAACAGTGTGTTCATCCCACGAGAGATAGTACTGAGGAACACAAAGTAATAGCATTAGTAGTTAATATAGAGGCCTATATTGGCTTCAGTTCAGTTCAGTACAATCGCTCAGTCGTGTCTGACTCTTTGTGACCCCATGGACTGCAGCACTCCAGGCCTCCCTGTCTATCACCAACTCCCGGAGTTCACCCAAACTCATGTGCACTGAATCAATGATCCAATCCAGCCATCTCATCCTCTGTCGTCCCCTTCTCCTCCTGCCTTAATCTTTCCCAGCACCAGGGTCTTTTCCAGTGAGTCAGTTCTTTGCATCAGGTGGCCAAACTATTGGAGTTTCAGCTTCAGCATCAGTCCTTCCAATGAATATTCAGGACTGATTTCCTTTAGGATAGACTGGCTGGATCTCCTTGCAGTCCAAGGGACTCTTAAGAGTCTTCTCCAACATCACAGTTCAAAAGCATCAGTTCTTTGGCACTGGGCTTTCTTTATAGTCCAACTCTCACATCCATACATGACCACAGGGAAAACCACAGCTTTAATTAGATGGACCTTTGTTGGCAAAGTAACGTCCCTGCATCACTATAAATACTGTGACTCTAGAACAAGCTTGTCTTTAACTTAAGCTTCATTCTTTCGTAACAGCAATGTGATAGCAAAGCTGAGGAATAAGATCTAAGAGATGGAAGGAAAAAAAATTAAAATAATTCAAGAACTTATCTGAAAGAAATCTGTAACCAAAAAATATTTTTTGAAAATTATTATCTGGGAATCCATATGGTGCCTTCATAGTGTCTACAAACTAAATAATATGTTGAAATTTTTTTCATTTAACAATATTCTTATCAATTATAAGGAGTAACACTTGTGGAGGTCTAATTCCAAGAAAGATACTGTTTTAAGTACTTTACTTGCTCAGTTGATTCTCATAATAGCAGTAGGAAGTAGGTACTATTGTTACTGTCATGTTACTGGATGAGGAACTCGGCATAGGTAGTTTGAGTACTTTACTGAGGTCATAAAGGCAATTGTTGGAGGGTAGGCATGTTTTGAACTTAAGACTCCATGCTTCACTTCTCTGTCACAATTAAATGGATAGTTTATTTAAGCTATAAAAAAACCATTGAGTCATGATTTATCATTTAACTATGTCTTAAAAGGTGTTAATTTCATCAGACTTCCCATTGAAAGCTGAAGGAAAGAATTTGTGATGTTCAATAATATTATTTTCATGTTAATATACTTGGGAACTCATTAAGAAAAAAAGAACAGCCAGTTTCAATGTTTTGGGCCTCTGCAATTTCAACTGAAAGATATAACACGGTCTATTCAACTCTCATAAGCCCATAGGAAGACAAGTAAATACAACCAGAAAAACAGCTACTAGATATAAATATTCTCATGGTGTCTCTACCGTGCAGGGGGCTGGCAAGAACCTTCTGGGAGGGTGGAAGTGGTGTTGGTAACAGCTCTCAAAAAAAAAAAAAAAAAAACAAAAACCTTTGAAAGGAATATAGGACAGGAATTTGTGTCTGGCACAGTCCTTAGCAGCATGGGATGGTTTAAGGGAATGGTTGAGGCAAGTGTACTGGAACAGGGCACATTAACACTCACCAGCAGACAGGCTTCCATTGAGACTCTGAATTAAAATGTAGTATCAGGTATAAATTTAATTATCAAGATGTGAGAGGAGTCCAGGGGCAAAGGCACATAGTAGTAATTCAGTTAAAGTGAGGTAGCCTGTGAAGCAGAGGGAAAATGAATATTTCACTTGAGTTTAGCGTTTAATTTGTCTTTCAACTACTACACAAAGACAATCATTTCAGACAATAGAACATTCTGTTTCAGTCTCGGATTAGATCTTGCCTTTGGATTTTTTTTCCCCCTAGGGTTAACAAGAATCAGTCATAGCAGTAATTTCCTCTGAAAAAGAAATCCTATCAGGCCCATATCTGGGTCTATGGAGCTGATGGATTGCTTCTTTTTTTATAGAGCCAAATCATTTTTGTAGGAATCAGCTTTCAAGTGTATAAATTTCATTTTGGAAATTATTTCTTGCAATATTTGCTTTCAGTAATTCTTTTCTTAACATTAATTAGCTGAATAAACCCACCAAGGGACACAAAGTGTTTCTGCAAAATAATACGATGATTTGTATTGAAAATGTGATTGAATACTGGGAAGAAATAAAAGAAACAGAGGATCACAAAGGGAATAACTCTGTTATAGCAATTCAAAATATGGGATAAAATATACTTTCTTCTGTTTGATCTAATATATCTAATTTTTCAGCCCATTTTTCCTTTTCTATCCCTCTATCCTGTCTCAATTTAGACAGTGTCTCCTCTGTTTACTTGCTACAAAGATTTCAGTTGTAATTCACAGTTCAGAATAAATGCTGACAGCTTACAGAAAAAAAACTCAATTACTGAGATAAGTTTCAGTAGTAACAAAAAATAAGCCTGTATGTTTTTGAACAAGATTATGGATGCAGTCAAGCCTCTTTCTTATTGACCAACATAGTTTTATTATTGTGGCATTTATGTTTTAATCATTTGTATTTTTATCATGCATCTGTAAGTACAAAAGTTTAACCAGAAAGATACAGGGGCCATGTTAAGATAAATGTAAATATCTTTAGGCTATGAAAAATGGTCTTTGCCTTGTTGAAGAGACATTTAGTAATATTTCATATAAAGAATTAAATTATGACAGAAAGCAAAGAGGAACTAAAGAGCCTCTTGATGAAGGTGAAAGAAGAGAATGAAAGAGTTGGCTTAAAACTCAACAATCAAAAAACTAAGATCATGGCATCTGCTCCCATCACTTTATGGCGAATAGATGGGGAAACAGTGGAAATAGTGACACACTTTATTTTCTTGGGATCCAAAATCACTGCAGATGGTGACTTCAGCCATGAAATTAAAAGATGCTTGCTCCTTGGAAGAAAAACTATGACCAACCTAGACAGCATATTAAAAAGCAGAGACATCACTTTGCCAGTAAAGATCCATATAGTCAAAGCTGTGGTTTTTCCAGTAGTCAAGTATGGATGTGAGAGTTGGACCATAAAGAAGGCTGAGCGTCAAAAAAGTGATGCTTTTGAACTGTGGTGTTGGAGAGGACTCTTGAGAGTCCCTTGGACTGCAAGGAGATCCAACTAGTCAATCCTAGAGCAAATCAGTCCTTCTGAATATTCATTGGAAGGACTGATGCTGAAGCTGAAGCTCCAATACTTTGGCCACCTTAAGCAAAGAGCTGACTCATTCAAAAAGACACTGATGCTGGGAAGGATTGAAGGCAGGAAGAGAAGGGGATGACAGAGGATGAGATGGTTGAATGGCATCACTAACTCAATGGACATGAGTTTGAGCAAGCTCCAGAAGATGGTGAAAGATAGGGAAGCCTGGCATGCTGCAGTCCACAGGTTTGCAAAAAGTTGGACACAAGTGAGTGACTGAACAACACCTACAAAGAATGAAATTTAGGTCAATTAGCAACCAGGGTGCTCTTTTAATTGTTTAGTTTATTGTGGTAGTGAATTTATAATAGTGAAAATGCATTGGCTATCACATTCACTGATAAGATGCATTGATAATGCACACAACAAGATGTAAAGGAAACACTGGAGTTGGAATTCCATGATCTAGGTTTGGATTCTGGTTTGTTACTCACTACTGGTAAACCCATTTGTCTGTCTTGACTCCATTTTTCTTATATGTTTAGTAGGGATAGTAATTTATACCTCATAGGGGTTTGGGGGTGTATTAAATATCATAGTGCACATTGAAGGATCATTATGAATTTTACCAGGGGGGAATTGAATCTATACCTTGGCACCCATATACCCAAAAGAACACTTTCCAAATTGAATAAGAACACACTGGGATTGTGAACGAACTCTGGTCTTGAAAGTGAATTATCAAAATGGGAATGCAAAGCTTAAAAATATAACTTTTGGAGATTTGCCTCTAAGCTTAGCTGCAATGAGTTATGTAATACTAATGCAGACTGAAAAATTGCCAAGAACTAATAATATCCATGTTTAAAATAAATTATTGCCTTTGCTTATGAGAAGGAAGATAGAGAAGGAAAGAAAAGGCCAACTTTGTTCTTTTTTTTTTTTTAGCCTTTTGACTGGTGCGCTGGGATGACCCAGAGGGACGGTTTGGGGAGGGAGTTCAGGATGGGGAACATGTGAACACCCGTGGCGGATTCATGTTGATGTATGGCAAAACCAATACAATATTGTAAAGTANTTTTTTTTTTTAGCCTTTTGACTGGTGCGCTGGGATGACCCAGAGGGACGGTTTGGGGAGGGAGTTCAGGATGGGGAACATGTGAACACCCGTGGCGGATTCATGTTGATGTATGGCAAAACCAATACAATATTGTAAAGTAATTAGCTTCCATTTAAAATAAATAAATTTAAATTTTAAAAATTCCAACTTTGTTCTTTATGTCTGTAAACAAAAACTGAGGAATATCTCTTCTGAACTGAATGCTTATGACTTTCTACTTACAGGAAATTATGTTTAAAATCCTTTATAGAGGAAAAGCTCAATTCTAACTTTTGCATAGAAAATATGTCAAAAATTCTATAAAACTGTCACTTCGTCTTCTTTTAGCACTTATTACATTGTTTTATAATTATTTCCCCATGCCTGACACTTCTATCAGGCTATGAATTATATTCTCCAGAGATACGATTAAAGAATGAGAGAAAAAGTAAGAAAGAAAGAAAAGGAGAAAAAGAGGAAGATGCCTCTGTCTCATTAATGTGTTAAATATTTTTTAGTACCTTTTAGGTGTCAGATTTTGGATGTGTAAAGTACCAACAACAACAAAATGACCCTAATTTCAGAGAATCTATATTGGCAGGACATACTGGCAAAAATAATAAGAAGCAGCTAGTTCAAGTGATGGCAGATAAATCCTGGGACATTTGGGGAGTGGAGCTTAAGGAACATACCCTTGGGAGGTAAAATTTCAGATTTTAAGTGAGCTAAAATGATGAAGTTGGGAAATTATAGTCCAAATAAGACAAAAAGCAGTCTAAAGGCAAGGAACAAGATTATATGGTCAATTTAGGTCAACCTCTGTAGTCTGAATTTTATTTTTAAAATTTCAAAGAAATTACTAAAGAAATTTGAGTTGAAGAGTAACATAATTGAAACTGAATTATAGAAAAATTAATCTACCATCAGAGTGAATAATAGATTGATGGAGATGGGAATTTGACTGATGAGAGGAAGAGTAAAGAGGTTAGTTAGGGATATACAATGATTAGAATAAGAAGAGAAGGAATAGAGAGATAGTAAAATCAAAATAGTATACAAATTTGAGAATGATTAAGGTGGTAAAAAAATATGGGACCTGATGACTAATGAGCTGTTGAGTATAATGAGAGTCTAGAATGACTACTAAGACTTTTGCTTAAACTTAGTGTGTCATGCTGTGAGTAGCCAAGAAGAAACAGAAAGAGATTTTAGGGAAAATATAGTGAGTTGAATTTGAGGCATACTGACATATTGAATCAAATTGAGTTTGAGATGCTTGTGGAACATCCCGGAAATGTATAGCAGGCAGTTGAGCATGGGAGTTTACAGCCACACATCTAATAGCAATACAGTGCAAACTTTGAATATACTTAAAAATTTCTAGCAGTCACTAGAAATGTTTATGGACAGGTTTTTGTGTTTTCATTTCTCTGGAATAAATGCCCAGGCATGCAGTTCCTGGGTCATAGAGAAGTATACATTTGGCTTTTAATGAAACTGCCAAAGTGTTTTCCAAATTGACTGTACCATTTTGCCTTGAAATATGTGAGATTCAATGAGTCATCATCCTTGTCAACACTTAATATGGTCAGGTTTTTTTAAGCCATTCTGGTAGGTGTGTAGTGATATCTCATTATATAGATTTAATTTACATTTCGTTAATGGCTAATGATGTTGAGCATCTTGCGTACTTTTTTTTTAATCATTGTGCATCCTCTTTGGTATATATATATATATATATATATATGAACAAATTCTTTGCACTTTTTTTTTCAGTTTTGATTTATTCATTGCTGGTATATGGAAATGACTAGTGTGTTTATTTAAACTTTTTATTTTGATATAATTGTAGATTCACACACAGTTATAGGAAATAACTCAGAAAGATTCCGTGTATCCTTACCTAACTTCTATGGCTATACCACATTTTGTTTATCTGTTCATCAGTTGATGAACACTTGAATTACTTCCACTTATTTTTTGCCATTATAAATAATACTATCATGAACATTTGTGTACAAACCTTTGTGGTAACATGTTTTATTTCTCTTGAGTATATAGCAGAGATTGAAATTACTGGGTCATATGGAGGTTCTAGGTTTAACTTTTGAGAAACTGCCAAGCTGTTTTCCACAGCAAGCAAAAACACTTTACATATCCATCAGCAAAGTAGAAGGATTCTAATCTCTTTCAGTCCTTACTAATACTTGTTATTTTTTGCTTTTTAAAATTCTAGTCATTCTAGTAAGTGTGAAATGGCATATTAGTGTGGCTTTGATTTGCATGTCCTGAATGACTAATGATGTTGACCATTTTTCCCCCATGCTTGTTGCCATTTTTATGTCTTCTTTGAAGAAATCTCTATTCAAGTCTTTTGCCCATTTTTAAATTGAGTTGTTTGTCTTTTTATTGTTGTATTATAACCTATTTACATATTCTGGAGATATGATTACCAGATGATTTTCAAATATTTTCTGTAGGCTGTCTTTCTACCTTCTTGGTAATATCTGATACACATTTTTTTACCTGAGATATAATCAAAATGTATAAAGTATAATGATTCAATATTTGTATATTGATCACAATGTGATGTGATTGCAAAATGATCACCACAATAAATCTAACATCTGTCACTATACACAGTCACAAAGTTTTTTTTCTCATAATGAGAACTTTTAAGATTTACCGTCTTAGCAACATTCAAATATGCAACATAATATTATTAACTATAGTCATCATGCTGACATTACATGCCCATGACTGATTTACTTTATTTTTTTCTTAATACATATATTTTATTGAAGTATAGTTGACTTACAATGTTTCAGGTGCACAACAGGATGATTCAGTTATACATATACTCATATACTGTTTTTCAGATTATTGTCCATTATAGGTCATTATAAGATATTGACTGTAGTTCTATGTGCTATACAATAAACCTTTGTTGCTTGTTGCATAACTATTTTTTAAAATTAAAAATCTACCCTTCTATTCATACTAAGTCAAACAAGTGTAACCCTATGTTTTCTTATAAGAATTTTATAGCTTTTTCTCTTGTTAAATACAAGAGGCATTGATCCATTTTAAGCTAATTTTTGCATACAAAGTGAGGTACAAGTCCAATTTCATTCTTTTCTGTGTGGTTAGCCAGTTATTTGTTAAGAGACTTTTCCTACCCCATTGAATGGTCTTGACATGCCTGTCAAAAATCATTTGGCTGTAGATGTTTGAATTTATTATGGGATTTCGATTATATTCCATTGGTTTATATGTCTATCCTGTGCCAGCACCACACTTTTGATTACTGTCACTTTGTAGTAAGTTTAGAAATTGGGAAGTGTAAGTACTGCAACTTTGCATTTCTTTTCCAATATTGTTTTGGTTGTTTTCGGCTCCTTGCATTTCTGTATGAATTTGAGGATCAGCATTTCCATTTCTGAACTAAAAAGCCATTGGAATTTTGATAGAGATTGCATTGAATCTATAGATCTATTTGAGGAATATTGCTATCTCAAATATTGTTTTCCAATCTGTGAACATAGATGCCTTCAATAGATTCAAGTATTTGATAATTAGTTTCAATAATATTAATATTTTATAGGTTTCAGTATATAAGACTGGCATTCTCTTGATTAAATTCTTTTAATATTTGATAGAATTTGCCATCTGTTCCTGGGCTTTCCTTTGTTGGAAAAAATTTTTTTTAATGATTCAGTCTCTTGTTATTGGTCTATTTATATTTTCTAGTTTTTGATTCAGTGTTAGTGATTTGTGTATTTTTAGGAATTTTTTTCATTCACCTAGATTATATAATTTATTGAGATACAGTCATTCCTAGTATTTAATTTCAATTATTTTTACTTCTGTAAGTTCAGTAGTAATATTCTCACTTTTGATCCTGATTTTAATTTGAGTCTTTTTATGTACTGAGCAATCTAGATGAAGGCTTGTCCATTTTCATGAGAACCAACTTTTGGTTTTATTTATTTTCTACATTATTTTTCTATTCTTTATTTCTTCATGAGGGAAATTATTCCATAGTGTTCTTTTCTTATAATGTCTTTGGTTCTCATATCAGGGTCGTTCTAGGCTGATTAGATCAATTGAAAAATATTCTCCCTTCTGTTTTTAGTGAGAGTCTAGAATTTGGGAAGTTTTCTACCCTGTAGTTCATTTCTCAAAGCCTTTGGTAGTCTGTTTAAGGTCAGATCCTTACATGTGTAGCTCAAGATCAAGTTTAGGAATTCATACCCAACCCTATTGGGTTAGTTTCTTGAGCTCCTTTCCCTTCTTGATTTCCCCAGCACATCTGATTTCTAGAGTTTCCTTTCCTTGGTCGTTGAGCTAAAATAGTGGGTTTTGGTTAGCATATTGTGCTGTACAATTTACATACTTATGCCTCTCCCCATGGCCAAGGGAGAGAATGGGAAGAAAATACTAGGGTATTTTTCCCACTCCCTCTTCAGTAGAGATCTCCTTTTCACCTCCTTGGACCAAAAGTTAAAAGCTTTTCTGTTTCATTCTCAAAGGGCTTTTTCTACATTATTTTTCTGTTCTTTATTTCTTCATGAGGGAAATTATTCCATAGTGTTCTTTTCTTATAATGTCTTTGGTTCTCATATCAGGGTCGTTCTAGGCTGATTAGATCAATTGAAAAATATTCTCCCTTCTGTTTTTAGTGAGAGTCTAGAATTTGGGAAGTTTTCTACCCTGTAGTTCATTTCTCAAAGCCTTTGGTAGTCTGTTTAAGGTCAGATCCTTACATGTGTAGCTCAAGATCAAGTTTAGGAATTCATACCCAACCCTATTGGGTTAGTTTCTTGAGCTCCTTTCCCTTCTTGATTTCCCCAGCACATCTGATTTCTAGAGTTTCCTTTCCTTGGTCGTTGAGCTAAAATAGTGGGTTTTGGTTAGCATATTGTGCTGTACAATTTACATACTTATGCCTCTCCCCATGGCCAAGGGAGAGAATGGGAAGAAAATACTAGGGTATTTTTCCCACTCCCTCTTCAGTAGAGATCTCCTTTTCACCTCCTTGGACCAAAAGTTAAAAGCTTTTCTGTTTCATTCTCAAAGGGCAAGATATATCAGGTTGTAGAACTATTTGATCTCTTTGTTTTGATTCATCATTCTGACCATAAGACTGTTTGACTTGGCACTTAGTCAAAAACAAAAACATAAATAAACTTGCAGTGTATTGTCTGAGGAAAACTCAAGTAAAATTAATCCTTTTTGAATAGAGAGGTTAAATTATATTCTCTATTTTACATTTCAACTTTATTATACTGAAATAATTTCTATAGTGTAAACCTTTTTTAAAAAATTATTATTTGCTTATTTAGGCTGCATCATGTCTTAGTGGTGGCATGCAAAATCTTTGTTGCATCATGTGGGATTTTTCTCTTCATTGTGTGGGCTCTCTAGTGACAGCCCATGGGCTTAGTTGCCCCGTGGCATGTGAGATCTTAGTTGCTTGACCAGTGTTCAAACCTGTTTCCCCTGTATTGTAAGGCAGATTGTTTAACCACTGGACCACTAGGGAAGTCCTGTGTAAATCTCTTTCATGTAAATTTTGCAAGGAAGGTTTATTTCTTCTTTTTAGGTTTTGGTATAATATTTTTTAACCATGTTTGTTAAGAATAAACTTAGAACAGAGAACTAGTTAATCTTAGTATTTCCTTATGATTTTAAAAAGTTGGTAGGCTTTTATACTCTTCACTTACTTTTACACAGTACAGTGTCTTTAACACTTGTGGTAAAATTTTTCCATTTTCCCTAGTATTTTAAAGTACTATTTAGTGCTAATTAATAAAGCAAGAGAGTTCCAGAAAAACATCTATTTCTGCTTTCTTAACTATGCCAAAGCCTTTGACTGTGTGGATCACAATAAACTGTGGAAAATTCTGAAAGACATAGGAATACCAGACCACCTGATCTGCCTCTTGAGAATCTGTATGCAGGTCAGGAAGCAACAGTTAGAACTGGACATGGAAAAACAGACTGGTTCCAAATAGGAAAAGGAGTATGTCGAGGCTGTATATTGTCACCTTGCTTATTTAACTTCTGTGCAGAGTACATCATGAGAAACGCTGGGCTGAAAGAAGCACAAGCTGGAATCAAGATTGCCAGGAGAAATATCAATAACCTCAGATATGCAGATGACACCACCCTTATGACAAAAAATGAAGAGGAACTAAAAAGCCTCTTGATGAAAGTGAAAGAGGAGAGTGACAAAGTTGGCTTAAAACTCAACATTCAGAACACTAAGATCATGGCATCTGGTCCCATCACTTCATGGGAAATAGATGGGGAAACAGTGGAAACAGTGTCAGACTTTATTTTTGGGGGGCTTCAAGTCCTCCCTGGTGGCTCAGAGGTTAAAGCGTCTGCCTGCGATGCGGGAGACCTGGGTTCGATCCCTGGGTCGGGAAGATCCCCTGGAGAAGGAAATGGCAATCCACCCCAGTATTCTTGCCTGGAGAATCCCATGGACGGAGAAGCCTAGTAGGTTACAGTCCACGGGGTCGCAAAGAGTCGGACACGACTGAGCGACTTCACTTTCACTTTCACTTTCAAGATAACTGCAGTTGATAATTGCAGCCATGAAATTAAAAGACGCTTACTCCTTGGAAGAAAAGTTATGATGACCAACCTAGATAGCATATTGAAAAGCAGAGACATTACTNCCATGGACGGAGAAGCCTAGTAGGTTACAGTCCACGGGGTCGCAAAGAGTCGGACACGACTGAGCGACTTCACTTTCACTTTCACTTTCTGGTCGAAGGAGCCAGAGAGCAGAGAGTAAATGGAGAACCCTGAAAAGGAGACAGCAGAGGAAGGGACCCCACATTCTGTGTGCGAGCCCCACCCAGCCCCTCAGTGACCCCTGAGTCACTGTGTGTGTGTGAGGTAGACAGCTGAAATGGCCAACTGGCTAAGACTCTGCCCACTTTCTGAATGGCAGGGGTCACAGTTCAAGCCTGACCAAGTTCATTCTCTGCCAAAACAGAAGCAGCAACAGTCTTTGTAGAAATATAACAGAATGCAGTGTCTACACAACAAAAACAGTTACAACAGTCAGGATAAAATCAAAAGCTGCTGGCACAGGGAGAGCCGGGAGACTGTGACCCGTCCTTCAGGGAGAAGAATCTGCTGGGGCCGATAAGACAGTGTTAGGATTATTAGACAATGAGGTCATGGAAAAAATGGGTTCTCATGCATGCAGAGGTAGGAAAAAATGAAAATAGTCCTTAAAGAACCAAGTAAGAAATTTTAGAAATGAAAAATACAAACTCTGGAATTTAAAAATTCACTAGATGGACTTAACAGGGTTAATCGCTTCCACTGGAGGGTTAGGTGGGGCCCCCGCAACTGCACAGTTCCATGACTTTGGAGATGTGAAGAGGTTCCTCTGTGCCTACTTGGAAGAACTGCAGTTTGAGCCCCAAAGACCCAACGGCTGCAGCGCAGGTGGGAACTGACAGTTCACGTCCTACATTAAGCTTGACTGCACAGGAGGTGTGTGAGACTCGTTACTTTTCTTGTTAACATGAAGGCCATGCTTTGCGCGTAAGTTCTATTTTCCCTCCTAATTTTAGGTTGCCTTCGTTAAGAGACACCATCAGGCCCAAAGCAAAAGCTAAATTCCAAAGCCAGTCAGTGATAGATGATTCAGGTTAAAGGAATCACGCTAATTGTACGCTTTAAATGGGTGGGTTAGATGTGTGAGAATTCTTTCTCAGGAAAGCTATTTTCAAAAGACAGTCCAAGGGGCTGAATTGGCTTCCCTGGGGCTCAGTGGCAAAGAACCCACCTGCCAATGCAGGAGACACAGGTCTGATCCCTGGGCTGGAAGATCCCCTGGAGGTGGAAATGGCAACCCACTCCAGTATTCTTGCCTGGGAAATCCCATGGACACAGAAGCCTGGAGGGCTACAGTTGATGCTGTTGCAAAGAGGCAGACACAGCTGAGCAGCTGAACAACAGTCAACAGACACTGGACAAAAGAAGACTGGGGAATGGCCAACGGGCACGTGAAAAGATGCCTGACTCACTGGGGAGGTGCACATCACACCCCCCCCCCCACCACAAGACACACACCTGCCCGCCAGAACCAGGACCCTTAAAGGGACCACCAAGGACAAGCGTGTCGCGGGCGTGGGGCAGAGGCACTCACACCCGCTGGTGGGAGCACAGGGTGGTGCTGGCATTTCTGCCGGGCGTTTTTGTTTGCTTGGCCATGCCGTACAGCTTGTGGGGTTTCCCGACCAGGGACTGGACCTGAGTGCCCAGCAGTGGAAGCGCAGAGTGCTGACCACTGGACCGCCGGGGAGTTCCCTTGACTAAATTGTCTATTTAAGCCATCTCCCGCCGTAAGCAGCGGGACTGAAGATCAGTGTACTGGCCATCACCGGACACGGGAAGGTGAGCTGATGGCCCTGCACGCTGTTCTGGTCCGTGTGTGCAGAGCTGTCGCCCCACTGCGTGGTGGTCCGGGCTGTCTTGATCAACCCCTCACAGCTAGGTGACGGCAGGTCCCCTGAGGGCTGTGCACTAGGGTGCGGTCGCCACCTCTCAAGGGAGATGGCAGGGAGGCAGCACACTCGGGTCTCTCCTCTCTGCGGGGCAACTTCAGGAATACACTCAGCATGTTCACCCCCACCCCGGGGCACCACAGTGGGCCAGGACCTTGCACGTGGGAGCTGGGTCCTCCTCACCGGGGTCCCAGCTGCAGCTGGGACCACCTCGCGGCCCAGAAACCCAGGATCCAGCCGCCGCCGCTGTTTTCCACCCGCTTTCCACTTCTTAGTTTCTTAGGAAGTTGGATATGCTCCTAACCACAGAACGTAGCCATTCCACACCTAAGTAATCGCCCCGGAGAAATATGCCCGGATGTGCACACAAAGCCTTGTACATGATTATTCATAGCAACTCTGTTTACAATAGCCCCAGTCGGGGAAAAACAAATTTCCATCAACTGACCAACAGGGAAATGAAATACGATATTATTCCTATGATAACATATTAGTCAGAAGTAACAAAGAACGAACTACTGATACATGAAGAAAAAGGATGAATTTCAGCATCATTATGCTGAGTATATGCCGCGTGGTTCCGTTTCTACAAAAATGTTAAATTGCAAACTAATCTATCATGACAAAACCACAGAGGTCATTGCCAGGCAGCTTCACTAAAATTCAGGACTCCTATTCATAAGAGTGGCAGCGAGGGATCTTCTGGGGCTGATGGGAATGTTCTGTCTTGGCTGGAATGCAGTTTCACGGGTGTGTGTAACCACCAAAGCTGTTTGGACTGCGCCCTTTTAGTGGATGCCTTTATTGTGCGTAAGTTACACAATATGATTGATTTAAAGGTCAGTAGCATAATATTTTAAATGGATAACCAACAAGGACCTATTGTATAGCACAGGGAACTCTGCTCGGAGCTATGTGGCAGCCTGGATGGGAGGGGGGTTTGGGGGAGAACATGTGTACGTATGGCTGAGTCCCTTCTCTGTTCACCTGAAACTATCATACCATTGTTAATCCCCTATACCCCAGTACAAAATAGAAAGATCAAAAAAAGAAAAAGAAATAAAAGAGGCAAATCAGGGAAAAAAAGATCGAGAGCATAACAGCTGCTGACAAGGATAGGGAGGAACTGTCACGTCGGGCGTTGCAGGTGGGGGTATCAAGACAAGCCGCAGCTGCAGAGGACAGTCTGGCAGGTCGTCAGGACTTGAACCTGGGGCCACCGGGTGACCCCGCAAATGAGATACACCCCAGGCCAGCGGTCCTCAATCTTTGTGGCCCAGGGGCCAGTTTCCTGGAAGAGACTTTTTCCACGGACAGGGGATGCAAAGTCTCTGGAAATCAACCTCAGTAGGTAGACAGGACACCAAGCTTTATATGGAAGAACCCAGCTTGATAAAGGGCCCCTGACATTACTCTATAAATTCAATTCAACCCTAGTGAAAATTCTAGGAGGATTTTTTTTTTTTCAGGAACTCAACAAACTCATTCAAAAAAATAAAGAGAACAAATATCCATGGTGATATAAAAAGAAGAGGCAAGCTCCCAGATATTAAGACAAAGTCCGAGTGATTAAGATAGGAACAAAGGCTCAGATTAGAGACTTCAGGCAAAACACACCAGTGGCGGGGCTTTATGCCTGGAAGGTGGTTCCTCAAAGCAGTGGAGGCGCAGGTCCGGGGGACCGGTGGTTTGGGAAACAGGATGCCCTGGATGAAGAGAAAGGAAGCAAGATCCCTAGTTTACATCACATGCAAGCTGGATACTAAACACAGTGTGTGGTGGAGGGAACTATATAGACAGAAAAAAGGCAGTGATTGAGGGAGATGCCCAGACCCCACAGCAGGAGCTTCACTGCGCGGCGTGGGCAACCCGACTTCATCAGAGTCAAGGACCCCTCTCTACTCAGGAGACGAGCCAGCAGCTAATGGCAGCTGTCAGACGGAGAGAAGACAAGTCCAACACCCAAAGCGCCTCGGCTCAGGAAGGAGACCACGCGGAGGACCGCACACCAAGAAAAGCTGGAAACCAGCAGAAACGGGCAGGACACAGCACGAATCCTCATGGGGAGGCCGAGCGCCTGGTGGCTTGCGAAGCCAGAGCCGACCTTCGCGGGAAACGCAGAAAGTCAAATTCAAACAGGAGGTTCCCAGAATAGAACAATAACAAGTGCTGAGACAGAACCAGCAATAGGTATTTGTTTTCTGCAATAAGCAAAAGTAAGTGACGCTCATTGAAGAAATGTAGAGAAGCGTGGAGAGGAGGCGCGGCCCTGCTCCTCACGCGGCTTCCCTGGCTCGAGGCCGGCTTCGCGCCCAGCCCCCCTCGGGAGAGGCCCCGACTTGTCCTGCCAGCTGTTGCTCCCAGGCAGTCCTTGGCTTTTCCACTCTCTTTGGACAAACCAAGCAACTTTGGGGCTGTTTATTCTGCCCATTAATTTTTTTTCTTTTATTTTCACACAGCTATATCCATTCTCATCAGGGCACCCCCAGCCACACCTGAGAATCTGGATAAACAGTCACTCCTGGCTTTGCTGGTTCCCCCCAGGACCCATTTAGCTCTGATCCGATAATCCTCACGAGGCCCAGGGCAGCCGGCCAGCTCCTCCGGGAGGATCCACGTCCTCAGAGGGCAGGAGCCATGCCCCAAGCTCAGGAGGCTGGCTCCTGCTCTGGCTTCTCAAGCAGTTTGTCCCCCAGTGTGGGCAAAATAGGGAAGGGGACTGGAGGCTGCTACTGGCCTGGAGCCGGGGACCAGCCCGTCAGTGGTCCTCTGTTCCTGGTCACCTCCTCCAGGAAGCCTTCCTCACCTCAATTCAGCCAGCTCCGCTGGCCATGTGCCTGAGTGCGCTGGCCTGGCCTTCTTCCCAGGTGCGCTGGTGCCGTGAGTGGCTCTCCTGGGCTGGGGGATACCGGACAGCCACTTGCCCAGCTTATCTCATCCCCAGCTGCCCAGTGCTGCCCAGCCACCTCCCGCTGGACCTCTGCTGCCGCCTGGGCCCAGCCCCCCGGGGCAGTGCCGCCAGGACGTCCGGCTCTGTGGCCAGGCTTGCCTGTGGCTATAGATGGCGCCGTCTGGTCCAGATCCTGGGGAACTTCCTGCGATGACTTCAGCAGAGAGAGGCACAGTCAGGCATGGGCAGCCTAGTACTGTGGGTGGGGGGGCGGAGAGTGGCAGGAGGCTGGGTGGTCACCCCATCCACATGCCCTGACCCCAAAGTGAGGGGCTGCTGCAGGGTGTCCAGCTGCTCCAGCGCCAGTGCCCACAGCATCTGCCGAAACTTCCTGCCCTGCAAGGTGTCTGGGGGTGATGGCAGGTGAGCAGGGCCACCTTAACTCTCTGACCCCCAACCCCACCACAGTCTGGGGTCCTGGGGTGTTCACTGGGGGCAGCGGATGGGCAGGGTTTGGGAGCAGCTCTGGCTAGAGTCAGAGGTCAGGCTCAGACCCCGAAGGGCCTATCCCAGGGTCAGGCTCGGGGGCCTTCTCCCGCAGGTGTCTCAACCCCAGTGTGGGCAGAGAGGGGCCTTGCACACCTTCACATGCACACACATCTGTACCCCAGAGTTTGTGCAAACTCCCAGCTGTGGAGGGAAAGGACCTGGGAAACCACCTGTCTCCAGCTCAGCACCTGCTCGGAAGGAACCTGAGGCTGGGATTGGCGGGGGAGAGGCGAGGGGAAGGCAACCTGAGCAGACAGGCAGGGGCCCGGTGTCAGGGTGGGGCCAGGTGTCACGGTGGAGTCCAGGTGTCAGGGTGGGATAAGGCCAGGCTGATGGGCAGTGCCCACCCTGGCCTGGGGCCTGGGCACACTTATGCTGGCCCGGCTGGCCACCGGCCCCAAGGCCTCAGGTCCCATCATCACCCGGAAGCTGGATGAGGACCAGGCCTTGGACCAGCTCTTCCTGGAACTCTGAGGGTGGGCCTTGGGACTGGCACCTGGCCTTGTCACAGCTGGTGTTCTGGGCACCCAGGGGTGGCGTGCCGAGCCCTTCCCACTCTGCCCTCAGGCTGGGGCTCATCCCACACTAATCAGACAAGGGGGTTGACAGATGGAAGTCAGGAGGGTCAGACTGGAAAGAGGGGTCAGACCGGCAGGAGGGGCACAGGGATGATGCCCCTGAGGCTCACCTGGTGCTCTGGCCGCCAGGACACCAGAGGGGGACATGCTTATGAACCTTGACCCCGGGCAGTCTGGGTGGGCAGTCCAGCTCCACCCTGACTGTCACGTTCTTGGGGCCAGGCTGGTGGAGCAGCTACGGACCCCCCCACGCCCCCACCCAGAGTCCTGCTGTGAGGGCCAAGGGGAGGGGAGCAAGGGGGGATGAGGAGGGTGCCGGGGGGCTGAGGCCCAACGACAGGGACTGAGGGGGCCACCGGTCCCACGACACTTCCAGGGGCTGCCTCTCCAGAAATCAAGCCCCCAAGACCTGCGGTTGAACCTGCGGCTCTGCAGGCTGTGGGCACCTCAGGGAATGAGGCCTGGGTGGGGACCCCTGCCCCACCCAGCAGCCTCATGGCCCTGCTGCCAGGCACATGCCACCTTGGAGGCTCCAGGTGCCCCCTGACGACTTGTGGGCTGAATACAAAGTATAGGTGAGAGGCACCAAATTGTGGGCCGGCCTTGACACTCTGACAAGGTGGCCTGGGCGACAGCACCAGCAACCAGCTGCAAACCCGCCATCAGGGCAGGCCAAGACAACACTTTAGCGGATGCCCTGGAGAGTCAGACCCCCTCAACCCAGCTGTGACCAGCGCTCGCCCTCGGAGAGACAGACCAGGTGCCGGGCCGCCACCCGCGCAGGCCTGAAGCCCCGAGGCTCCACGACGGAGGCGGGCCCTGTGCCCAGCACCCCACAGCTGGTGGGGGGCTCCCCCCTCAGCCTCCCCCGCCCGCACTGCTTGGCCCACCATCCCAAGAGGTGGCCTCCTGGGCTAGGGTGGGGCCAGCCTCCTGTGCGTGCGGGCCCTCCCGAGGTCTGGAGTGTTACCCCCGCACGCCGCGAGGGCCTCTCCGGCACCAACTCTTTCTGCTGCTTCCTGCAGCCCCCCAGCCCCGGGCAGCAGTGAGGGGGACCCCAAAGGGCTGCTGGGCTCTCCTGGAGCCCTCTCCTCTCCTGCCCTGGCCCTGGCTACAGAGCGGGTCACACAGGCCCCTCATTAGGCGCTAATTGCCACGGGCGCCGGGCCCCCCAGGGCCGTTGCTGGGATCACACCTGTTGACAAGCCGGGTTGGCCCCAGCGGGAAGGCGCATGGCTTTGATGATGCCGCTAATGATGTGTTCTTGGCCCACAGTGATTCCCTTCCACTAATAAAGCCCTGCGCAGCCTGGGGCTGCAGGTCTCGCCTCGCAGAGCCCGGAGGGCTCGGGTGGGGACGCCTCAAGCCACGTTTCCTACAAAGGTTGACTCCTCTCTGGGGTTCTAGACAGCACAGGGACCCGCCCCACGTGGGCTCCCCACACCCAGTGCTCAGAGTACGGACCTGCTCAGAGGGCAGCGGGAGGGTCTGTATGGACTGGCCCGGAGGCCGTGCCCCCATGCCCACCGAGTCAGGGCTGGGGAAGCACCTGGGACCAATGGAGACCAAGCTGACCTGCCCAGAACCCCCAAGGGTGAAGACTCTCACCTTGTAAGGAGACCCTAGCGGGGTGCCCGTACTAACAGCACAGTTCCCGGTTTATGAAAAGGAGAGGAGTGTTTGGAAGGCAAGAGCCCTGTGGCTGGGTACGAGGCTGGCCTGGCACCGGGACGGTTGCCTGGGGCAGGCCCTGGGACACGAGGCCCTGCAGCCATGTGGGCAAGGCCTGCGGCCCCGCAGTCTTCCCATTCCTCTCACCCGGTGGCTCCCGGCCCCAAGCTTAATACGGAGCACCTTTCCACAGGTGGCCCTGCCAAGCTGGGGCAGCAGCAGTAAGCCCCTGCCCCTGGCCCAAGTCACCCCCCCAGTCCAACCCCCATGGGGGCATCTGGGGGGTCCCGTGGACCACAGAGACCTTGACTGTGTGGGCTGCACCCTCGAGGCATATCCCTGCTCCTACACCCCAGCCACGTGGAACCCCACTTCTGTCCAGCTTCTTGGGGGGTACTGACCCACATCACCATAACATAGAGAACATGTTTCAAGATCACGTTTCGGAATATTTTTTATTAATTTTGGGAAAGACAAACTACCTTTTACTTGTCCCCACTGGGGTCATTGTATTCCCACTGCTCACAGACTGTCTGCCTGGCAAAGACAGCTGCTGGCCCAGTCCAGGGCTGGTGGTCCTTGGCACCAAGGCCCGTGTCCCCTCTGTCTGCCTGTGTCCCCTGCCTGTCTGCCGGCCCCTAGAGGAGGGGGCTACAGCCAGGTGAGCCACACCCCATCATGGGGCCCTCCGCTGAACCCCCCGATTCCCATGAAAACATGGACACGTGGCCTGCGGTGGACTGAATGGTGCTTTCCTGCAGAACCTGTGGACAGGGCCTTATTTGGAAAAAGAGCCTTTGCAGACATAATTAAGTCAAGGCTCTCGAGAGGAGCTCATCCTGGATTAGGGCCCCGAACCCAGGGATCCTTACAGGATCAGAGAAGGGGGGAGACACAGGAGCCATGTGACAATGGGGACAGAGGCTGGAGGGACGCAGCCCACGCCTGGGAGGCATGGATGCCCAGAGGCTAGAGGGTGGGACAGACCACCCTGGAGCCGTTAGCAGGGCCCAGGCCTGCCAACACATTGATTTCAGACTTTGGGCCCCCAGACCACGAGAGAAAACTCTTCAGCGGTTTTAAGCCTCCCAGCTGTGCTTTTGTCCCCGCAGCCGCACGGTTCCGACTCCTCACAGGGTGAAACTGAGTCCACGGGCAGGAGGGCTCAGTAGATCCACATGCCTTGGTAGAAACCCCGCCTGCTCCTGTCCAACCACCAGACGTTTGATGGTCAGGTTTGGATAAAGCAGGTCCTGTGGGCGTGGCCAGAGCAGAGGACGAGCTCTGCACCAGCTCGGGTTCAGGGACAGGGGTGCCCACACACAGCCAGAGCGTCAGAGAAGGTGCTCAGGCCTACCAACCTGGCCTCAAGAGCCTCAGCCCCTCCCTGTGTCCTCATCTGGCCCTTGCAGTCCCCCACGTGTGTAAACACTGGCATTGCACATGGGAAGTGCCAGGTGAACGCTCGATAATGATGATGATGAAATAATTTGCAAAACGTGAGAGCACACACACCGGAGGCGAGGTGTATTGTTGGCACAAGAGCCTAGGGGCTCTAGGGACATGGCTGTGAGTTAATAAAATACCCCAAGGGGCTGAAAAGTCCCCGCTCTTGGCTCTACTCAGAGCAGGCTGGAGGAAGACCTGCCCTCATCGTATGTATGTGTGTATGTATGTGTCAGAGAGAGAGAAGTCAGAAACCCCTGTTCAGCTTTTTTAACCAGAAGCTGGCTCTGGCACTCCCCCAGGCCCTCCTACAGGGGTAGAGCAGGGTGTGCTTACTTCCTGGGCCTCTGGGGGCCTCTAGGGGTAGCCAGCTTGAGCAGCAGCCTCCAGCCCCATTAAAAAAAATAGCTTTAAAGAGATACACATACCATGCAATTCACCCATTTGTAGTGTGTGATTCAATGGTTTTTAACATAATACACTATTAATTTTAAAACTGTGTTAAAACATACATAACAGGTCTTCCCTGGTAGCTCAGTGGTAAAGAACCCACTTGCCAATGTGTGAGATGTGGGTTTGACCCCTGGGTTGGGAAGATTCCCTGGAGTGAAAAATGGCAACCCACTCCAATAATCTTGGCTGGAAAATTCCACAGACAGAGGAGTCTGTCTGTGGGCTACAGTGGGGCTACAGGTGGGCTACAGTCCGTGGGGTCTCAAAGAATCAGATGCGACTGAGCATGCACACAATAGCGAGACTGTCAAGATTTCAGGCGCTGTACTCCAGACCTTAGTCAGGTATTGCCAGGACATGGAGGGGATGCTGGGGCCTGGAAGCCCACTGTACAGCTCCTTGGGAAAACCCCTTTTGATGCTGAGAAAGAACTCCCTTTCTGGGAGCCAAGAGGAGCAGCTGCAGGGGCTGGAGAAGGTCACGCCAGCTTGTGGGCCGCAGCCCCGTGGACTCCACACTTAATCCACAGGCAGGTGAAGAGTCAGCAGGTAGAGCCCAGGTCAGGACAAGAACACCAACAGCGGAGGCCACGATGGGCTCCCAAAACGTGAGATCATGCCCACAGGATAGTCTGAGGCTNATCTTCCTGACCCAGGAATTGAACCAGGGTCTCCTGCACTGCAGGCAGATTCTTTACCAACTGAGCTACAAGGGAAGCCCATATTGTAGGTGCTACAATTTTGTGTTGAAACAAATGATATTTAGAGCAATAAAGAATGAGCTATCGGGTCCTGACAAGACTTTTCGTAAGGATTCTAAGGCAAAACCTTAAATGCTTGTTGCTTAGTGGAAGAAACGAGTCTGAAAAGGGTAGATATGGTATGATTCCAGCTATATGAGATTTTGGAAAACACAAAATTACAGAGACAGTGAAAAGATCTGTGATTGCCAGGGGCTCACAGGAATGAAGGGGAGGAAGGGCTGGAAGGGCTGAGTACGTGAAACACTGGGAATTTTAGGATACTGAAACTGTTATATATGTTAATGCAATATAATGATGAATACATGTTAAAACTCATCAAACTGTACAACACCAAGAGTGAACACTAAACTATGGACTGTAGTTAATAATAAAGTATCAATATTGCTTCATCAATTTTAACAAATCAACTACACTAAAGCAAGATGTTAATAATAAAGGAAATTGTGTGTAGGGGTAGGAGGTAGGGAGTTGCTGTATAGAATGTTAGATATTATCTGCTCAATTATTGTCTAAACCTAAAACTGTACATTAAAATGTCTATAAATTATTTGAAAACAAAATTTAACAGTGAAAGTAAGGAGTGATGTAGGATAATAGACTGACACTTTTTTAGGACTGATTTTTTTAAAAAGGGGCTTTTGAACATAGGTCAATAATAAAAGTGTGAAATATTTGATGTAATTAATCCATAAGCAGCTACCATCTTTCTGACTCCTTTGCCGTGCTTTGGACAATGGAAGTAGCCGATAGAGTATCAGCGTCATGCATAGAGAACATGCTATTCAGGCAGACATATGTTTGAATCCCATCTATCTGTGAGGTCTTGTTGAGCCTCAGTGTCCTTGTCTGTATGAAGATCACAGAGGGGTGTGCTGAGGATTCAATGAGACACATTATCTAAAGTGCTAGCACAGGGCTTGGCACATGGAGCGTGGCTAAAATTCGCTCATTTTCTTTATTTTCCCTTTCAACAGACTATAGAAATGAAATAAAAGTTGGACTAGTCATGGGAGAAATTAGGAGGAAGACCATAGAATGATTACATGTTGGTATAGCCCTGAATTCGAGTTTTAACTTTAAATTTGAGGACTAGCTCTGGTTTCCATTAAGGTCTATTAGGTTTCATTCGAGGGAAAAGGCAATGGCAACCCACTCCAATGTTCTTGCCTGGAGAATCCCAGGGACCGGGGAGCCTGGTGGGCTTCCGTCTATGGGGTCGCACAGAGTCGGACACGACTGAAGTGACTTAGCAGCAGCAGCAGGTTCCATTTGAACAGACACCCTTGGCAGAA
>SJYX01007541.1:262765-285211 GCA_006410675.1 Oreotragus oreotragus
AAAATATGACTTGTTTAATTAAATTGATTATGTTAGCATATGAAGAGTTTATTGTTACTTTAAGTGACTGAATAAATATTTTAGTATTTCTGTTTTAATTTCTAATATTATAAATATGGATAGATATAACCCACACAAACAAAAGATCTTTGGGATCATCAATACTTTTTAAGACTGTAAAGAGGTCCTGAGAACAAAAGTATTGACAAATGCTGGACTAAATTAAAGGAGAAAATAAGTTAAAAGAAAATAGTAAGATAAAACAATAATTTTAGCATTAAACTTGAGAGAAAACCCAAGAATAATAAAGATCAGAACACTTTCATTTCAAAGGCAAAATTTCTAAGATGCCAATTATATTTATAATTACATATTTTGATTTAACAAGTAAACTATTTTTAAAAAGCCAAGTTCAAACAGAAATGTAAATTAAATATGGAAAGCTGATCAAAACAGTATACTTTCCTTTAAATAGTGCTCCACTCCACCATGTTTAAAAAACTTCCTGAGACACTCATAGAAAATATACACTTAAGTCCTTAAGCTTGATTATAATTAAGTCCTGAAAAAATAAACACAAAAAAGAAATCAAAGCATAATAACTAAGAAAAACAAAGCAAAAAGAAAAGATCAGAAATGAATACATTCTTTATAAAGGTTTTATGATAAAAACAAATCCCAAAATAAAAGTAAAAGTCAAGTTAGCTATATTATATCACTCAGTGAAAATAAATCAGACAAATGCTTAAGTTTCATTAGGCAGAACAAAACACCAGAATTTAGAAAAGCAAGTTAATGCTGTATATAGTAAATTCTATTATGTGTAAGACCCTGGCCTATGAACTTCAAGGAAGCCTTAAATGAATTGTAAAGAACCTTGTGTTTAAGATGGTTATAGTTAAAATAAAAAGCCAATGTAAAGTGATTTAGATAATAAAGTAAAGCATAATTTTTAAATGATAAAAATATAATAGGCTATAAAATAATGAAAAAGTTTTTTAATTCTTCAAAAATTTTAAATTACATTAATAACTATATATACTTAAAATTTAGGCAGATATAAGCCTTAGCAATAATAGTCATTCACATATTTTATTCACTTCAACTCAATTCTAATCTACTCATTCATTTATTTAATCATTAGTCATTTAATTACATACACAAAAAGATCTACTGAATAGATTATGCCAGGTACCTTGTAGATGCTAAGAATAAAGAAAAGAGCAGAACAGACTTATTTGTCCCTAGAAGATAATAGTCAAATAACATGGTCAAATATATACTTTCAAAACTGGCACTGAGCTCTGAATGGGCAGCAGAGATGCTATGAAGTACAGGACAGGAGAGTGATCTAGTTGGGATTCTGAGAAGGCTTCCCTGGGAATGTACTATTTGAGCAGGTCTTTGAGGGCCTGTAGAAGAATACGTAAAGGAAAAGGTCATGATAATGAAGAAGATGAGAAACTGTACTCAACGTACTGTTGAAGCTTAGCATGGAGAATTTTGAGCATTACTTTGCTAGCATATGATATTAGTGCAATTGAGAGGTAGTTTGAACATTCTTTGGCACTACCTTTGTTTGACTGGAATGAAAACTGACCTTTTTCCAGTCCTGTGGCTACTGCAGAGTTTTCCAAATTTGCTGGTATATTGAGCACAGCACTTTTAACATCACCATCTTTTAGGATTTGGAATAACTCAGCTGGAGTTCTATCACCTCCACTAGCTTTGTCGTAGTGATGCTCCCTAAGGCCCACTGGACTTCTCACTCCAAGACGTCTGGCTCTAGGTGAGTGATCACACCATTGTGGTTATCTCCGTGGTTAAGATCTTTTCTGTTTAGTTCTTCAGTGCATTGTTGCCACTTCTTCTTAATATCTTCTGCTTCTGTTAGGTCCATACCATTTCTTTCCTTTATTGTGTCCATCTTTCCATGAAATATTCCCTTGGTATCTCTAATTTTCTTTAAGAGATCTCTAGTCTTTCCCATTCTATTGTTTTCCTCTATTTCTTTGCACTGATCACTAAGGAAGGCTTTCTTATCTCTCCTTACTATTCTTTGGAACTCTGCATTCAGATGGGTATATCTTTCCTTTTCTCCTTTACCTTTCACATCTCTTCTTTTCTCAGCTATTTGTAAGGCCTCCTCAGACAACCATTTCACCTTTTTGCATTTCTTTTTCTTCAGTTCAGTTTAGTTGCTCAGTTCTGTCTGACTCTTTGTAACCATATAGACTGCAGCACACCAGGCCTCCCTGTCCATGGCCAACTCCTGGAGTTTACTCAAATTCATGTCCATTGAGTCGGTGATGCCATCCAACCATCTCATTCTCTGTCCCCTTCTCTTCCTGCCTTCAATCTTTCTCAGCATCAGGGTTGCTTCAGATGAGTCAGTTCTTCACATCAGGTGGCCAAAGTGTTGGAGTTTCAGCTTTAGCATCAGTCCTTGCAATGAATATTCAAGACTGATTTCCTTTAGGATGGATTGGTTGGATCTCCTTGTAGTCCAAGGGACTCTCAAAAGTCTTCTCCAACACCACAGTTCAAAACATCAGTTTTTTGGGGGGGTAGTTTTGATCACCCCCTTTTGTACAATGTTATGAACCTCTACCCATAGTTCTTCAGACACTCTATCAGATCTAGTTCCTTGAATCGATTTCTCACTTCTACTGTATAATCATAAGGGATTTGATTTAGGTCATACCTGAATGATCTAGTGGTTTTTCCTACTTTTCTTCAGTTTAAGTCTGAATTTGGCAATAAGAAGTTCATTTTTTTCCCTATTAAAAAAGCCACTTTCTTATGTCATATTACCTGCTTCTTTGAATTGTTATTGTTAACTTTTCACCAGTGCTTTCAATTTTCCAGTGCAGGAGGTTTGGAGATAACTTTTTAGTTTTTAAGGATTGGCCTGTTGGGTAATATAGATATAAGCAACATGTAGTGATATGGAATCATCCAGAAGATTCCAGGGTCAATTCAATAGAAAAGACACCTGAGTGGGCATGTTGAAGTATAAGGAGAAAGTTAATAGAGGTAGTGAGAACAATGAGGAAAATCCAACTAGGTGCGGGTATTTTTTAACAAGATTAAAATTTGCAGTTCACCTTCAGTTGGTAGGGATTGATACCTTCTCACTGTCTGCAGCATTTGGAATTGATAACAACAGTTACTATAATTCATAGATAGAATAGTTCAGCTACATTTGATTGTCCAGCTCTGCAGTAGAATCAGGTTTGGCATCATAGGGTTTATAAGAACCTTCCTAGACATGTACATCTCACAGATCAGTAACAATTTTAAATTAAGAAAAAAGTGAAGAATATTGACATGGGTTTGCCAAATACTTTTTGTTAAGTAAGGGCATTAAAAAAAATTGCCATCATTTATCATCATATTATTAACTCTCCAAGAAAAGAATGGCAAAATCTTAGAGGAAACTAGGGTCTTCCCTCAGGAAATAAAACTTGGCATCTTAGAATTCTCTCTTTCTCTTTCCTTTGCTCTTAATATTATTTTTCTCTTTTTAGTATAGACTGGTTAAATCTTTGCCACAGGCTGGCCTTAGTCCAAAAACAAACATTTGAGAACAACAGATTTTCCAACCTACTTTACAAAAAAGCAAGAGTTGTAAGATATTCTAGAAAGATGTAAGTCTATTTCACGCCTTAAAATCTTTATGATGGGTATTTTTAGTGTAAAACTATTCTGATTGTGGAAACTTTTTGGAAAACAGATTCCAAATACCACCTGCTTTAATACAAATTAATTTGTTTTACTTTTATAATCTCATAGTAGAAGACTAAAACTTTTTAAAGCTTTTATTCCAAGAGGCCAAATAAACAACTTATATTCCTATGTTCCTTGAATAATTATTTTATTGCTGAAATTTGCAAATCTTTATTTTTGAGAGGAATGGAGGCAGAACACTTGGTGATTTTCTTGTCCTAAGAAGATCGATGCCCCATACTAGTGGAACATGAGACAGAAGAGCTTACCATGATCATTTCTGTAGAGTTCAGATGTCAATAACCTGACCCATTAGGTGAACTCAAGAATAAAGCATAGACAAACAGCAACAGCCATCATTCAAACGGAGGCATTTAAAGCTCTCTTCTACAACACACCTGCTACTCCAGATGAAGTTTTGCTTCCCTGTGAAATGCTCTAATTTGCATGGACTTTCAGTGACCTATCTATCAGCACACAGCAAGAACACACCTGCCTAAAAGGCTGGGTCCTCTTTTTATATATCATTGCTCACTGCAGGGAAGTATAATAAAGCAAGACAACATAGTTAAAAATTGCAGACATTAAAGAGGAAACAGGAATAGTAAATGATCAGATTAAGCAGTATGAGTGTGAAAGTGAAAAGATAAGACAGAACCAAAAGTCAAATGAATTGATTTTTATCTAGGAGACTCCTTTTGAGCCCTGCTAATTTTTTTAAATGGAGTTAAAACACACAAGATAAAATTCTTTCATTTATAGGTCTTGCAAAATAATGAACCAGGTTTGTTGGAGAAAATGTGAGGCCGAGGGAGCTTGAACCTTTGCGCACACAAATGGCCAGTGGGCTTATGATAGATCTGAGGTCCTCGGGGAGACAGGAGCCCAGGCAGTTCTCAGAGCTTCTGGCAATCCACGAGGACATCATTTCTCCTCTGCATGGACTCTTCATATCTTGGTTGAGAAATACTAACGTGATAGGTACATCTTCTTGGTGCACTTTTGCACAGCCAGTTTCAGGAAGGAATGTATTGTTTCCTTGAAATAAAATTGACCCTACTGAGAGGGTAACAGGCAGGAAGGCCAGGGGTCTCCAAACGGAGGAAATAGCCTGCAAGTGTCAGACATTTTCTCTCTCTTAAGCGGCAGAAGAAAACAAACTAGCGATATTTTTTTCCTTCTCTATACAAATTTAAAAGAGGTTTCTCTTAAGATTCTGTGTTGCCATAATGATACCTGGTTTCACCTCAAGTTAACCAATGCCTTTTTCTTATGGAAATGTTTATCTTAAGCTATGCTAATGTACTATGCATTTACCCCAAACTCTGTCTTCAAGTCGGTTCTGCCTTTTGGGCTCAACCTACTTGATAAACCAGTATGTTACACTCCGATATTGTTCCTCTAATCTATGTAAATGAAACTATTTGTATGGTGATCTGCCCTTCTTCAAGATTCAAGTTAATCATTTTATGGCCCAAGATCAACCATTTGGAGCCAAGGTTATCCCAAAATACTCTTATGGGTGTGGGGCCTGGTGCCATTCTAAGTTTTGAAACATTCCTTTCTTTCATTAACAGACTGCTGGTGACTATATAACATCCAGCTGAATACTAGCAGACGGGTACTCTTTCTGCCCCCTTCTGATGCCTATGTCAGAAGCTTTCTCTATCTCCTTTATACTTTAATAAAACTTTATGACACAAAAGCTCTGAGCGATCAAGCCTCGTCTCTGGCCCCGGATTGAATTCTTCTCCTCCGGAGGCCAAGAATCCCGGCATCGTATAAAACAGGAATATTTATTAATATATATTTTAATATATAAAAAGTATATATAATCTAAGAGGGTAAAGCGTCTGCCTGCAGTGTGTTGCCTTCCCTGCATTGGGAAGATCCCCTGGAGAAGGAAATGGGAACCCACTCCAGTACTCTTGCCTGGAAAATTCCATGGACAGAAGAGCCTGGTATGATATAGTCCATGGGGTCATGAAGAGTCGGACACGACTGAGCGACTTCACTTCACTTGATGATATATACTAATACAAATATTTTGCCACAGTGAAAGAAGAAACTTTGTTTCTGACAATCTAATATATTTTAAACAGATAAAAGACAGTATTTATTAGTGGCAAATCCCAAACAATATGAAAGTATATTAAACACAATCCTTTCTTTTAACCCCTTACTAGGATGATAAATAATGTCAATAATTTGACATATATTTTCCCTGTTTCTTCCCATATATGTTTCAAACTTTATGTAGGTTTCTAAAAATCCTGAATGAAATAATACTAATCAAAATATTATATAAACTACTTTTTTTTTCTTTTTTTTTTTGCTCAGCTAGGTCAGGAAGTTCCCCTGGAGAAGGGATATGCTACCTGCTCAAGTATTCATGGGATTCCCTGGTGGCTCAGCTGGTAAAGAATCCTCCTGCAATTCGGGAGACCTAGGTTTGATGCCTGGGTTGGGAAGATCCCTGGAGGGGGGCATGGCAAGCCACTCTAGTATTCTTGTCTGGAGAATCCCCTTGGGCAGAGGAGCCTGGCGGGCTACAGTTCATGGGATCACAAAGAGTCAGACACAGCTGAGCGACTAAGCACACACACATACATATTGTGGACATCTTTCTAGGTAAATATATAGGGAGTATAAATAATTTTATAAATAAAATAATCAAGAAATAATATAGTAATGGAAAATAATTATGTAACAATATATTTTATATTTTATGACCTTGATTTGCTTTAGATTATTTCAGTGTATTGGTAAATTAATAAAGTAAATAAGGTAAACTCAACTTATTGGTGAATTATTGAAAAAGTTTCCTTGATAGTGTATCTATGATAATGAAAGTTGCTTTAAAATTTCTATTTTTATTTATTTTTTAAAAATGTATCAGTTCAGAACTTAAAAAATTATTTATAGAGATATTCTGCACTTTAATAAATGTGTTTAGTGTAATCTCTAATTCTATTTTATGATTAACTGTAAAAAAAACTTTCATAAGTTCAAATAACCTGACAGTCATAAATCAAAAGTCCGTTCATCTTCATACCTTAAAGAAAAATAGGGTTGCACTATTATTTACATGTAGGAAAAAAGGAAAGAAGATTATAGTAATAAACTCACTAGGAGAGTTGCATAAGAATAGGAATAACATTATTAAAAAAGATAGGACCATCTGGATATTTGGTAATCATATTTTAATTTTCTGACTTAGTGTTTTTATGTGAAATAAGAGAAAAGTAAGGACAGACCACTTAGAGTGCATGATACCGCTCAAACAGCAGAAAGCAAAGAGGAATTAAAAAGCCTCTTGATGACAGTGAAGGAGGGGAGTGAAAGAGCCAGCTTAAGACTAAATGTTAAAAAACTAAGATCATGGCATCCTGCCCCATTGCTGCATGGCAAATAGAAGGGCAAAAGGGGGAAGTGTGACAGATTTCCTCTTCTTGGGCTCTAAAATCACTGTGGATGGTGACTGCAGCCATGAAATTAGAAGACAGTTGCTTCTTGGCAGGAAAGCTATGACAAACCTCGACTGTGTATTGAAAAGCAGAGGCATTACTCTGCCAACAAAGGTCCGTATAAGTCAAGGCTATGGTCTTCCCAGTGGTCACGGTATGGTTGTGAGAGCTGGACCATAAAGAAGGCAGAATGGCAAAGAATTGATGCCTTCAAACTATGGTGCTGGAAAAGACTCTTGAAAGTCTGTTGGACAGCAAGATCAAACCAGTCAATCTTAAGGGAGATCAACCCCTGAATGTTTGCTGGAAGTACTGATGCTGAAGCTGAAGCTCCAGTATTTTGGTCATCTGATGTGAACAGATGATTCTTTGGAAAAGTCCCTGATGCTGGGAAAGAGTGAGGGGAGAAGGAGAAGAGGACGTCAGAGGATGAGATGGCTGGACGGCATCACCAGTGCGATGAACATGAACTTGGGCAAACTCCCAGAGATTGTGAGGGGCAGGGAAGCCTGGCGTGCTGCAGTCCATGGAGCCACAAAGAGCTGGACATGACCGAGTGACTGAACAGTAGCGGCAGCAAGGGCAGACCGCCATTAAGATTACTATGGTGTGTGGATTATGTTAGAATAGAAGCTCTCTTGTAGTTTTGAGATGTCTAACTAAAAATTTAATTTCTCAGATGAGTGAAACAGTGAGGAGTCACCAGTGTGATCCAGGATTACATTGCTAAGTTCAGTGATCAGTGCTTACTCCTAATTTTACTTGACCTTTCAGCATGACTTGAAAGAGCTCTTCTCTTTTTATATTTATACATTAACAATGAAGTCGCTCAGTCGTGTCCGACTCTTCATGACCCCATGGACTATATCCTACCAGGCTCCTCCATCCATGGAATTTTCCAGGCAAGAGTACTGGAGTGGGTTGCCATTTCCTTCTCCAGGAGATCTTCCCAACCCAGGGATCGAACCCGGGTCTCCCGCGTTGTAGGCAGACGCTTTACCGTCTGAGCCACTTAAAAATTTTAAAAAGTTCCAGCTTTATTGAGATGATGTAGATATATAACATTGGGTAAATTTAAGGTGTACAGTATGTTGATTTGGTACACTTATATATTGCAAAATGATTATTACCATAAGATTAGCTAACACCTACATCATGTCACATAGTTACCATTTTGCTTTTGTGGTGAGAATATTTAAGATCTACTCTCTTAGCAACTTTCAAGTATGTAATGCAGTGTTATTAACTATGAGCAGTATGCTGTATATTAGATCCCCAGAACTTACTGATCTTATAACTGAAAGTTTGTACTCCTGAGTTAATATCTCCAGTCACTCCCACCCTCTCACTCCTGTTAACCAACCACCAGGCTTGTTTCTTGAAACAAGTCTTTTCTATTAAGAGATTTGCAAATTTGTAAAACAGTGTTACTCTTATCACTATTTTTTTCTGATTTGAAAAATATGACTTGTTTAATTAAATTGATTATGTTAGCATATGAAGAGTTTATTGTTACTTTAAGTGACTGAATAAATATTTTAGTATTTCTGTTTTAATTTCTAATATTATAAATATGGATAGATATAACCCACACAAACAAAAGATCTTTGGGATCATCAATACTTTTTAAGACTGTAAAGAGGTCCTGAGAACAAAAGTATTGACAAATGCTGGACTAAATTAAAGGAGAAAATAAGTTAAAAGAAAATAGTAAGATAAAACAATAATTTTAGCATTAAACTTGAGAGAAAACCCAAGAATAATAAAGATCAGAACACTTTCATTTCAAAGGCAAAATTTCTAAGATGCCAATTATATTTATAATTACATATTTTGATTTAACAAGTAAACTATTTTTAAAAAGCCAAGTTCAAACAGAAATGTAAATTAAATATGGAAAGCTGATCAAAACAGTATACTTTCCTTTAAATAGTGCTCCACTCCACCATGTTTAAAAAACTTCCTGAGACACTCATAGAAAATATACACTTAAGTCCTTAAGCTTGATTATAATTAAGTCCTGAAAAAATAAACACAAAAAAGAAATCAAAGCATAATAACTAAGAAAAACAAAGCAAAAAGAAAAGATCAGAAATGAATACATTCTTTATAAAGGTTTTATGATAAAAACAAATCCCAAAATAAAAGTAAAAGTCAAGTTAGCTATATTATATCACTCAGTGAAAATAAATCAGACAAATGCTTAAGTTTCATTAGGCAGAACAAAACACCAGAATTTAGAAAAGCAAGTTAATGCTGTATATAGTAAATTCTATTATGTGTAAGACCCTGGCCTATGAACTTCAAGGAAGCCTTAAATGAATTGTAAAGAACCTTGTGTTTAAGATGGTTATAGTTAAAATAAAAAGCCAATGTAAAGTGATTTAGATAATAAAGTAAAGCATAATTTTTAAATGATAAAAATATAATAGGCTATAAAATAATGAAAAAGTTTTTTAATTCTTCAAAAATTTTAAATTACATTAATAACTATATATACTTAAAATTTAGGCAGATATAAGCCTTAGCAATAATAGTCATTCACATATTTTATTCACTTCAACTCAATTCTAATCTACTCATTCATTTATTTAATCATTAGTCATTTAATTACATACACAAAAAGATCTACTGAATAGATTATGCCAGGTACCTTGTAGATGCTAAGAATAAAGAAAAGAGCAGAACAGACTTATTTGTCCCTAGAAGATAATAGTCAAATAACATGGTCAAATATATACTTTCAAAACTGGCACTGAGCTCTGAATGGGCAGCAGAGATGCTATGAAGTACAGGACAGGAGAGTGATCTAGTTGGGATTCTGAGAAGGCTTCCCTGGGAATGTACTATTTGAGCAGGTCTTTGAGGGCCTGTAGAAGAATACGTAAAGGAAAAGGTCATGATAATGAAGAAGATGAGAAACTGTACTCAACGTACTGTTGAAGCTTAGCATGGAGAATTTTGAGCATTACTTTGCTAGCATATGATATTAGTGCAATTGAGAGGTAGTTTGAACATTCTTTGGCACTACCTTTGTTTGACTGGAATGAAAACTGACCTTTTTCCAGTCCTGTGGCTACTGCAGAGTTTTCCAAATTTGCTGGTATATTGAGCACAGCACTTTTAACATCACCATCTTTTAGGATTTGGAATAACTCAGCTGGAGTTCTATCACCTCCACTAGCTTTGTCGTAGTGATGCTCCCTAAGGCCCACTGGACTTCTCACTCCAAGACGTCTGGCTCTAGGTGAGTGATCACACCATTGTGGTTATCTCCGTGGTTAAGATCTTTTCTGTTTAGTTCTTCAGTGCATTGTTGCCACTTCTTCTTAATATCTTCTGCTTCTGTTAGGTCCATACCATTTCTTTCCTTTATTGTGTCCATCTTTCCATGAAATATTCCCTTGGTATCTCTAATTTTCTTTAAGAGATCTCTAGTCTTTCCCATTCTATTGTTTTCCTCTATTTCTTTGCACTGATCACTAAGGAAGGCTTTCTTATCTCTCCTTACTATTCTTTGGAACTCTGCATTCAGATGGGTATATCTTTCCTTTTCTCCTTTACCTTTCACATCTCTTCTTTTCTCAGCTATTTGTAAGGCCTCCTCAGACAACCATTTCACCTTTTTGCATTTCTTTTTCTTCAGTTCAGTTTAGTTGCTCAGTTCTGTCTGACTCTTTGTAACCATATAGACTGCAGCACACCAGGCCTCCCTGTCCATGGCCAACTCCTGGAGTTTACTCAAATTCATGTCCATTGAGTCGGTGATGCCATCCAACCATCTCATTCTCTGTCCCCTTCTCTTCCTGCCTTCAATCTTTCTCAGCATCAGGGTTGCTTCAGATGAGTCAGTTCTTCACATCAGGTGGCCAAAGTGTTGGAGTTTCAGCTTTAGCATCAGTCCTTGCAATGAATATTCAAGACTGATTTCCTTTAGGATGGATTGGTTGGATCTCCTTGTAGTCCAAGGGACTCTCAAAAGTCTTCTCCAACACCACAGTTCAAAACATCAGTTTTTTGGGGGGGTAGTTTTGATCACCCCCTTTTGTACAATGTTATGAACCTCTACCCATAGTTCTTCAGACACTCTATCAGATCTAGTTCCTTGAATCGATTTCTCACTTCTACTGTATAATCATAAGGGATTTGATTTAGGTCATACCTGAATGATCTAGTGGTTTTTCCTACTTTTCTTCAGTTTAAGTCTGAATTTGGCAATAAGAAGTTCATTTTTTTCCCTATTAAAAAAGCCACTTTCTTATGTCATATTACCTGCTTCTTTGAATTGTTATTGTTAACTTTTCACCAGTGCTTTCAATTTTCCAGTGCAGGAGGTTTGGAGATAACTTTTTAGTTTTTAAGGATTGGCCTGTTGGGTAATATAGATATAAGCAACATGTAGTGATATGGAATCATCCAGAAGATTCCAGGGTCAATTCAATAGAAAAGACACCTGAGTGGGCATGTTGAAGTATAAGGAGAAAGTTAATAGAGGTAGTGAGAACAATGAGGAAAATCCAACTAGGTGCGGGTATTTTTTAACAAGATTAAAATTTGCAGTTCACCTTCAGTTGGTAGGGATTGATACCTTCTCACTGTCTGCAGCATTTGGAATTGATAACAACAGTTACTATAATTCATAGATAGAATAGTTCAGCTACATTTGATTGTCCAGCTCTGCAGTAGAATCAGGTTTGGCATCATAGGGTTTATAAGAACCTTCCTAGACATGTACATCTCACAGATCAGTAACAATTTTAAATTAAGAAAAAAGTGAAGAATATTGACATGGGTTTGCCAAATACTTTTTGTTAAGTAAGGGCATTAAAAAAAATTGCCATCATTTATCATCATATTATTAACTCTCCAAGAAAAGAATGGCAAAATCTTAGAGGAAACTAGGGTCTTCCCTCAGGAAATAAAACTTGGCATCTTAGAATTCTCTCTTTCTCTTTCCTTTGCTCTTAATATTATTTTTCTCTTTTTAGTATAGACTGGTTAAATCTTTGCCACAGGCTGGCCTTAGTCCAAAAACAAACATTTGAGAACAACAGATTTTCCAACCTACTTTACAAAAAAGCAAGAGTTGTAAGATATTCTAGAAAGATGTAAGTCTATTTCACGCCTTAAAATCTTTATGATGGGTATTTTTAGTGTAAAACTATTCTGATTGTGGAAACTTTTTGGAAAACAGATTCCAAATACCACCTGCTTTAATACAAATTAATTTGTTTTACTTTTATAATCTCATAGTAGAAGACTAAAACTTTTTAAAGCTTTTATTCCAAGAGGCCAAATAAACAACTTATATTCCTATGTTCCTTGAATAATTATTTTATTGCTGAAATTTGCAAATCTTTATTTTTGAGAGGAATGGAGGCAGAACACTTGGTGATTTTCTTGTCCTAAGAAGATCGATGCCCCATACTAGTGGAACATGAGACAGAAGAGCTTACCATGATCATTTCTGTAGAGTTCAGATGTCAATAACCTGACCCATTAGGTGAACTCAAGAATAAAGCATAGACAAACAGCAACAGCCATCATTCAAACGGAGGCATTTAAAGCTCTCTTCTACAACACACCTGCTACTCCAGATGAAGTTTTGCTTCCCTGTGAAATGCTCTAATTTGCATGGACTTTCAGTGACCTATCTATCAGCACACAGCAAGAACACACCTGCCTAAAAGGCTGGGTCCTCTTTTTATATATCATTGCTCACTGCAGGGAAGTATAATAAAGCAAGACAACATAGTTAAAAATTGCAGACATTAAAGAGGAAACAGGAATAGTAAATGATCAGATTAAGCAGTATGAGTGTGAAAGTGAAAAGATAAGACAGAACCAAAAGTCAAATGAATTGATTTTTATCTAGGAGACTCCTTTTGAGCCCTGCTAATTTTTTTAAATGGAGTTAAAACACACAAGATAAAATTCTTTCATTTATAGGTCTTGCAAAATAATGAACCAGGTTTGTTGGAGAAAATGTGAGGCCGAGGGAGCTTGAACCTTTGCGCACACAAATGGCCAGTGGGCTTATGATAGATCTGAGGTCCTCGGGGAGACAGGAGCCCAGGCAGTTCTCAGAGCTTCTGGCAATCCACGAGGACATCATTTCTCCTCTGCATGGACTCTTCATATCTTGGTTGAGAAATACTAACGTGATAGGTACATCTTCTTGGTGCACTTTTGTACAGCCAGTTTCAGGAAGGAATGTATTGTTTCCTTGAAATAAAATTGACCCTACTATATAATAAGAATATAAATGAGAGCTGTACCATGGGAGGGGCTTCCCAGGTGGTGCTAGTGGTAAAGAACCGACCTGCCAATGCGGGAGACATGAGATACAGGTTTGATCCCTGGGTCTGGAAGATCCCCTGGCAGAGGGAATGGCAACCACTCCAGTATTCTTGCCTGGAGAATCCTAGAGACAGAGGAGCCTGGAGGGCTACAGTCCATAGGGTTGCAAAGAGTCAGATATGACTGAAGCGACACAGCACATATGCATACCATGAGAAGATGGGAAAACCAGATAAGCAGTCAGGAAATCTGGGTTCTGATCCTAATTGCTAAAACCCATTACTGTATTATAATAGCAAAACTACAGTTACCTCTAGGCTTTTGTCCTCACTTGTAAAATAAAAGGTTTATACCTAATTTTTAAAGTCCCTTTCAACTCTGAAGTGTTACGATACATGATGTATTTTTGATCTCCTAAGGAAGCACTTCATCTAAACACTGGTTTTGTTGCAGTTTTCTTCCCTTATAGAGAAAATTTCCCTGGTGGCTCAGAGGTTAAAGCGTCTGCCTCCAATGTGGGAGACCCGGGTTTGAGCCCTGGGTCGGGAAGATCCCCTGGAGAAGGAAATGGCAATCCACTCCAGTATTCTTGCCTGGAGAATCCTGTGGACAGAGAAGCCTAGTAGGTTACAGTCTACAGGGTTGCAAAGAGTCGGACACGACTGAGTGACTTCACCTTAAAGTCAATATACTATGCTATCCAGTGTTAAAACATTCTAAGGGCTAGATGAAAGTGATTTTGAAGAAAATATGTCATGCTACCTTATACAGCCACAAAAAAATAAAGACACTAACTCATATAGTTATACAAAAATAAAAATAAGAATTAGTATGGTTAACCAGAATAAAACAGATTACACTTGTCATTTTTATGGATAAAGTTGTCCATAAAGAAAATCTCATGTACCTTTTCCTTTTCCTTTTTACCTTATCTTTTAAAAACATTTTTTTTTTTTTTTCTGAAAGAAGATTGCATTAAACCTGTGATCCATCACAGTTAAGAGATCGTTACTGAGGCTATAGTCGGAAATACCGTCTTAGTCACAGGAAATTGACTCCTCATGCTTTAAGGACTGTGATTCAGGCTCTCTTGGTTCTCGATAAAAAGTGATTTTTCTCTTTCAATATCTCCATTGGTCATGCCTCTGTAAACCCCACTGTCAAGTTTTCTTCCCTTCTCTGCTCTGAGTTGTGCCCTGGGCTAGTGAAAGAGGTCTGATCCTGAAGACAGCAGCACTTAGTTCATTCTGGCTTCCGGAAGCACAGCAGGAGATAAGTGGGCAGGAGGAGAAAGAGATCAAGGTCTTTCTTCCCTCTCTCTGGCTTTGGCTCAGTGGCTGTGTCCCTCTCACGTGGCGGAGCTCTCAGCTGGTCTGGAAATGCTGCTTCTTCCACTGGTGATGGGTTCCTGGGACTTGTCCCTGGCTGACTCACCATCTCTTACTGGTTCCCGTACTCCTACACAGAGCTCTGAAATCTTACCTTCTTTCATTCAGTTTTCTTCACTATCCCTATGAAGGTGTCTCCTGCTGACAGTACACTATCCTTCAAGGGTTTTAAAAGTCTTCCTATTATAGATTTGGCAAAAGTATGTTTGTCCCCCAAAAGGTGTACTTTGATTTTAAAGTTCAGTTTATTTTTTAAGTTTCTCTGAATTTTAAAAATAAAAATATTACATGAAAGGAAAAAGATTTCTTTGTCATGACAGTGAGCTTTTTTCAGTTTTGTCTTTAATTGGGACAGCATGCTCACAGCCAGTTCTAAAAGAGTTGATAATGAAAGAGTTTCCATTATGCCTTTTCATTCTCTTAGACATTCCTTCTCACCCTACTGAAAAATAAGTCAGTCCTTCTTCACACACCCCCATTCTCCCCCCATAAAAGAAAAAAGAAACCTACCCAAATCTTTTTGGATACATTAATTCTTATCAGTGCCACTTTATACCTGAGAGCTCAACAATTTCTATTTTGTGATTTTTTTTTCAGACTCCTTAACATTTATGTGGCAATCACTGGTATAAGATTGACTTTCCAGTGTTACCACACAACACATCATAAGGCATCCACAAAAGACCAAAGATACTAGAATAAGCCAACTGATAACTGAGCTTTGATATGCTGAGCTGCCATCATCTCTCTTTTCACTTAACAAATTGTTTGAAAGGAAGTTGGAATAAAAGGCAAGGAGCAAAATGCCCCGTTGCCCAACAGAGATTTCTTTAGACTGAAGATCATCTAACACGTTTGTTTCTCCTTCCTTTTCTCTCGTTAACTGTGTCCGATCCTGCTGTACAGGTGTGGTTGATACATTTCACCTGTGTCACTCCTCCTCTTTCTTCCCCCATTAACTCTTTTCAGATTCAGAATATTTTTGAAAAGATTTTGTTGAAGGACTGCACTTTTAGGTTGTCTTAGAATTTCCAAACATAGAACAAAAGTTAAAGGCAATTAAAAATTATAAACTATTAAAGTCTTAGTATTGCTGTGTTTGGCATGGACTATTAAATGGAGCAAGAAAACTGGTTTACTTTTGATGGACAAATTTTGGTCATGTGTACATAATCCAGACTGTGGAAATTGCTACAGGAATAACAGCATGCCTCAGAAATCAATGAAATCAATGCCTGTGGTATATTATTTGAGGTTTTTTTCCCTCCCCCCATCCCACTCCTCTTTCTTTCTCCGTTTTTTTAAGGGTTAAACTGGGTGGTTTTCAGAGTTTTACAAGGGAACTATTAGTGAAAAACAATCTGATACATTCAACTTACTAAGGCCCTACTCTTTCCCTCTAATCTTTCAGCAGGACCCAAGGGAGGCTAAAGTTTAGATCAGTCTATTCTCCACAAGAACTTTGATTCACTATTAAATTCCGTCTAATGAAGATGACTTTGCCATCCCACGGCCATCAGCAGGCTATGTGTGGGACAATGCAAAGCCCACCTTGTATAGAGGAACATTGTTCTTTCTTCTTAGTCACACCAGTTGAATAGACTCTCATGGAAATTCACATGCACAAGAGACCTGTGAAATCAGTAACAGTATTAATCTCTAGGGTGCCTTGCTGAGTCATGTTAAGGAAATAACTATTTTGCTTAAGTACACACTTGTTCGTGTCTTAACAGCTTATCATGTTTACGATAAGAGCAAATAGATGAGACAGAGAAAAAGAGGGAGAGAGAGAGGAGAGAGGAAAAAGAGAGGAGATTTTTATTAATGACAAAAGTTAACATTATAATATAAAATATAATTCAACTATTTGCAAATTATGCACTAATTAGATTGAACCTAATTTTCCTATAGTTCTTACTTTGTAGATGAATTTTTTAAATGTGTAAGTTTGAGAATTCTGAAGCTTGCTTTAGTACTTAAAGAATTTCTGATATATCACTCATACAAACTATAAAAATTAAAAATAATGAAATAAACTGATGCTGACATTAAACTATTCCATTTAATAAAATCGTGTACCTACAATGTTTATTTACTCTTTACTTCCTATTTACTTCATACATTAGAAATTAGGCAAAATTAGACAAATGAAGCCTTATAAATAATGACGTTTTAGGGTTAATAATGATCCAAACTAGTGCCAGAGATAACAATTTGTGCTTTTAGGAGGCAGTACTGCATGATGGTTATAGGCATGAACTCTTACAATTCATCATATACTACCCGTGGAATGGCACAGATTAACCTTTGGGACCTCAGTTTCCTTGTTTGTAAAATGAGAATTATTCTTCTGTAAAACTACTGTCTGAGTTGTATGTTGATGTGAAGATTTACTGAGACAACATATATATAATGCATTTAGAAGAGTAATTGAAACATTAAGTAGTAAATGCTGTTATTATTAATGTTTTATTCATTGGACACTGTGCATGCTTTCTGGTGGAGAAAAACAGCATCACAATGATAAAGTAGAAATATTTAAGATATTAAATAGCAGTAAAAAATATAACATAATTCATATACATTATTTAACATGAAACTAAATGTTAATTCTTAATTTTTTTTCTATTAAACATGTTAGAAAAACAGGTGAGTCTACTCTAGTTGTGACTGAGTAGTTCCTATAAGATTTACCTTCCTACTGAGAGTAACTATAAACCACAGAAAAGATTTAAAAAGACAATTACTAGAGGTACATACGTGTGTGCTCAGTCATGTCTGACTCTTTTAGACCCCATGGACAGAAGCCTGCCAAGCTCCTCTGTCCATGGGATTTCCCAGGCATGAATACTGTGTGGGTTGCCATTTCCTCCTTTAGGGGATTTTCCCAAATCCAGGGATCGAACCCACATCTCACATCTCCTGCACTGGCAGGCAGATTCTTTACCATTGTGCAACCTAAGAAGCCCCAATTACCAAAGGTACTATAGAGTAAATAAAAGCAGGCAAAATCTGGAAGGGACATGATATTTGGAAGAAGAGAATATGCCTTATGAGTTTCTTTTTTTGGTAGTTTTTTGCCTGAGTCCAGGTCCACTCAGTGACATAGAAAGTGAAAGTGTTAGTCTCCCAGTCAAGTCCAACTCTTTGCAACCACATGGACTATAGCCCACCAGGCTCCTCTGTCCATGGGATTCTCCAGGCAAGAATACTGGAGTGGCTTGCCATTCCCTTCTGCAGGGGATCTTCCCAAACCAAGGGCCAAACCCAGGTCTCTTGCATTGCAGAAAGATTCTTTACCATCTAATACTAATACTTGCTGCTGCTGCTGCTAAGTCGCTTCAGTCGTGTCCGACTCTGTGCAACCCCAGAGACGGCAGCCCACCAGGCTTCCGCGTCCCTGGGATTCTCCAGGCAAGAACACTGGAGTGGGTTGCCATTGCCTTCTCTAATACTTGAACCACCACTAAGACTTGTATAGAAATCTGTAGTCTTAATGGCTTGAAGAATTAGGCAACAGAGTTTGGGGGCACCTTAGCAGGGCACTGGGAAGTAAGGGAAAGTACTAGGTTGAATAATGTTCCCTCAAAATTCATCTCCATCCAGAATCTGTGAATATGACCTTATTTGGAAATAGAAACTTTGCAGATCTAATTAAAGCAAGATCATATTGAATTAGAGTGGGTGCTAATCCAGTGACAGCATCTTTATATAAGAAGAGGGAAATTTTGACATAGACACACACAAGAGGGAACATTGCCTTATGAAGATGGAGGCAAAGATGGGAATGTTGTTGCTGTTCAGTTCGTTAGCTGTGTCCGACTCTTTGGCAACCCCATGGACTGTAGCATGCCAGGCCGCCCTGTCCTTCACTGTCTCCCGAAGTTTGCCCAAGTTCATGTCCATTGCATCCTCTGATGCAACCAGCCATCCTCTGATGCCCTCTTCTGCCCTCCTCAGTCTTTCCCAGAATCAGGGACTTTTCCAGTGAGTCAGTCATTTGCATCAGGTGCCAAAATACTGGAGCTTCAGCTTCAGCATTAGTCCTTCCAATGAGTATTGAGGTTTGATTTCCCTTTGATCTCTTTGCTGTCCAAGGGACTTTAAGGAGTCTTCTCCAGCATCACAGTTCAAAGGCATCAATTCTTTAGCACTCTGCCTTCTTCACAATTCAGCTCTCACAACCATACATGACCCCTGGGAAGACAATAGCCTTGACTATACAGACCTTTGTTGGCAGAATAATGTCTCTGTTTTTCAACACACTGTCTAGGTTTGTCATAGCTTTCCTGCCAAGAAGCAATTGTCTTCTGATTTCATGGCTGTGGTAACTGTCTGCAGTGATTTTAGAGCCCAAGAGGAGGAAATCTGTCACTACTCCCCTCCCACCTTTCCCCCCTCTATTTGCCTTGAAATAATGGGGCCGGATGCCATGATCTTTTTTTTTTTTTTTAATATTTAGTTTTAAGCCACCTTTTTCATTCTCTTCCTTTACCCTCACCAAGAGTTTCTTTCATTCCTCTTCATTTTCTGCCTTTAGAGTGGCAGAAGTTTATCTGAGGTTGTTGATGTTTCTCCCACCTATCTTGATTCCAGCTTGTAACTCATGCAGCCTGACATTTCTCATGATATGCTCAGCATATAGATTAAATAGGGTGACAACAGCCCTGTCGTAGTCCTTTCTCAGTCCTGAACCAATCAGTTGTTCCATACAGGGTTCTAAATGTTGCTTCTTGACCTGCATACAGGTTTCTCAGGAGATAGGTAAGATGGTCTGGTATGCCCATCTCTTTAAGATCCACATGTATCAAAGGCTTTAGCATAGTCAATGAAATAAAGGTAGATGTTTTTCTGGAATTCCCTTGCTTTCTCTGTTGCTGCTGCTGCTAAGTCGCTTCAGTTGTGTCCGACTCTGTGCGACCCCATAGATGGCAGCCCACCAGGCTCCGCCGTCCCTGGGATTCTCCAGGCAAGAACACTGGGGTGGGTTGTCATTGCCTTCTCCAATGCATGAAAGTGAAAAGTGAAAGTGAAGTCGCTCAGTTGCGACCCCATGGACTGCAGCCCACCAGGCTCCTCTGTCCATGGGTTTTTCCAGGCAAGAGTACTGGAGTGGGGTGCCATTGCCTTCTCCTTTCTGTCTCTATGATCCAGCAAGTGTTGGCAATCTGATCTCTTGTTCCTCTTCTTTTTCTAAATCCAGCTTGGACCTCTGGAAGTTCTTGCTTTGCATAATGCTGAAGCCTGGCATACAAGATTTTAAACATGACCTTACTAGCATGGGAAATGAGTAAAATTGTCCAATACTTTGAGCATGCTTTAGAGGTACCCTTCTTGGGAACTGGAGTGAAGACTGACCTTTTCTGGCCCTGTGGCCACTGCTGGGTCTTCCAATTTGCTGACTTATTGGGTGTAACACTTTGATAGCATCATCTTTTAGGGTTTTGAATAGTCATATTGGAATTACATCATATCCACTAGCTCTACTGACAGCAGTCCTTCCTAAGACCCACTTGACTTCACACTCCAGAATGTCTGGCTCTGGGTTACTGACCACATCATAGTTATCCAGTTCATTAAGATCTTTCTTACAGCTCTTTCATGTATTCTTTCCATCTCTCCTTGATTTCTTCTTCATCTGCTACGTCTCTACCATGTCTGTTCTTTATTAAGCCCATCTTTGGGGAAAAAAGTTCCCTTGATATTTCCAATTTTCCTGAAGAGATCTCTAGTCTTTCCCCTTCAGTTGTTTTCTTCTAGTCTTATACACTGTTTATTGAAGAATGCCTTCTTATCTCTCCGTGCTATTCTTTGGAACTCTGCATTTAGTTGGATGTACCTTTCCATTTATCCCTTGCTTTTTTTTTTTTTTTCTTTTTTCTCCCTTGCTCTTCTTTCTTCAGCTATTTGTAAAGCCTCCTCAGATAACCACTTTACCTTCTTGCCTTTCTTTTTCTTTGGGATGGTTTTGTTCACTGCCTCCTGTACAACAGTACAGACCTCTGTCCATAATTATTCAGGCACACTGTTTACTAGATCTAATCACTTGAATCTATTCATCACCTCCACTGCATATTCATCAGTTCAGTTCATTTGCTCAGTCATGTCTGACTCTTTGTAACCCCATGGACTGTAGCCAGGCTTCCCTGTCCATCACCAACTCCCAAAGCTTGCTCAAACTCATGTTCATCAAGTCGGTGATGCATCCAACCATCACATCCTCTGTCATCCCCTTCTCTTCCTGCCTTCAATCTTTCCCAGCATCAGAGTCTTTTCCCTTGAGTCAGTTCTTCAAATCAGGTGGCCAAAGTATTGGAGTTTCAGCTTCAGGATCAGTCCTTCCCATGAATATTCAGGACTCATTTCCTTTAGGATGGACTGGTTGGACCTCCTGCAGTCCAAGGGACTCTGAAGAGTCTTCTACAACACAAGTTCAAAAGCATCAATTCTTCGATGCTCAGCTTTCTTCACAGTCCAACTCTCACATCCATATATGACTACTGGATGGACCTTTGTCAGCAAAGTGATGTCTCTGCTTTTTAATATGCTATCTAGGTTGATCACAGCTTTTCTTTCATGGAGCAAGCGTCTTTNAAAGCATCAATTCTTCGATGCTCAGCTTTCTTCACAGTCCAACTCTCACATCCATATATGACTACTGGATGGACCTTTGTCAGCAAAGTGATGTCTCTGCTTTTTAATATGCTATCTAGGTTGATCACAGCTTTTCTTTCATGGAGCAAGCGTCTTTGAATTTCATGGCTGCAGTCACTATCTTCAGTGATTTTGGAGCCCAAGAAAATAAACTTTGTCACTCTTTCATTGTTTCCTCATCTGTTTGCCATGAAGTGATGGGGCCAGATGCCATGATCTTAGTTTTCTGAATGTTGAGTTTTAAAGCAGCTTTTTCACTCTCCTCTCTCACTTTCATCAAGAGGCTCTTTAGTTCTTCTTCACTGTCTGCCATAAGGTTGGTATCATCTGTGTATCTGAGGCTATTGATATTTCTCCTGGCAATATTAATTCCAGTTTGTGCTTCATCCAGCCCAGCATTTCACATGATATACTCTGTATATAAGTTAAATAAGGATATTCATAGGGGATTTGATTTAAGTCTACCTGGATGGCCTAGTGTTTTCTCCAATTTCTTTAGTTTAAACTTGAATTTTCCTATTAGAAACTAATGATCTAAGCCACAGTTAGCTCCAGATCTTGTTTTTGCTGACCATATATAGCAATTGATTACATCTTTTTAGTACATCCTTAAAAAGGATGTAATCAATTTGATTTTGGTATTGACCATTTGGTGATATCCATTGGGCTGCCTTCTATGGGGATGCATGGAGTTGAGCACGACTGAAGGGACTTAGCAGCAGCAGCAGCAGCATGTGTAGTCATTTATGACCAATGCATTCTCTTGGAATAATTCACTTAGCCTTTCATTTTTTTTCATTTCAGTCGTGTCCGACTCTTTGCGACCCCATGAATCGCAGCACGCCAGGCCTCCCTGTTCATCACCATCTCTCGGAGTTCACTCAGATTCACGTCCATCGAGTCCATGA
>SJYX01007541.1:285586-296995 GCA_006410675.1 Oreotragus oreotragus
CATCTGTTTCAGAATTTTCCACAGTTTCTTGTGATCCACACAGTCAAAGGCTTTGGCATAGTCAATAAAGCAGAAACAGATGTTTTTCTGGAACTCTCTTGCTTTTTTCATGATCCAGTGGATGTTGGCAATTTGATCTCTGGTTCCTCTGCCTTTTCTAAAACGAGCTTAAACATCAGGGAGTTCACGGTTCACATATTGCTGAAGCCTGGCTTGGAGAATTTTGAGCATTACTTTACTAGCGTGTTCATTTTATACTCCAAGACTGAACTTGCCTATTACTCCAGGTATCTCTTGACTTCCTACTTTTGCATTCCAATCCCCAATGTTGAATAGAAATCTTTTTTGATGTTAGTTCTAAGAGTTTTTCTAGGTCTTTATAAAACTTATCAGCTTCAGCTTCTTTAGCGTTGTTGGTAGGGGTATAGACTTAAATTACTGTGATGTTGAATGGCTTACCTCGGAAACGAACTGAGATTGTCCTGTCATTTTTGAGATTGCACCCAAGTACTACATTTTGAACTCTTTTGTCAACTAACAGGACTACTCCATTTCTTCTATGGGATTCTTGCCCACAGTAGTAGATATAATGGTGATCTGAATTAAATTCCCATTCCCATCCATTTTAGTTCACTGATTTCTAAGATGTCAATGTTTATTCTTACCATTTCCTGCTTGACCACATCCAATTTACCTTGGTTCATGGACCTAACGTTCCAGGTCCCTATGCAATACTGTTGTTTGCATTGGCTTTTACTTTCATCACTAGGCATATCGACAAGTGAGCATCATTTCTGCTTTGTCCCAGCCACTTGGTTCTTTCTGGGCTATTAGTAGTTGTTCTCCTCTCTTCCCCAGTAGCATACGAGATACCTTCTGACCGGGGGGACTCATCTTTTGGTTTCATATCTTTTTGTCTTTTTATACAATTCTTGATTTTCCCACGGCAAGTATATTGGGGTGGTTTGCCATTCCCTCTTCCAGTGTATCACGTTTTGTCAGAACTGTCTACTATGAGATTGGAATATGCAGCTGCAAACCAATCAATACCAACTATTATTGGCAACCACCAAACCCTGTGAGAGAGACATAGAACAGATCCTTCCTCAGAGCCTCCAGGAGAAGCAAGCTAATATTGCCAATACCTTGGTTTTGGACTGCTAGCCTTCAGAACTGTAAGAGGACAAATTCTTGTTTTAAGCCACCCAGTTTGTGATACTCTCTTATAACATCTCTAGGAAACTAATACAGAGAGAAAACACAGGGAAGGAGAAAATCAATACCAGATAACCCAAATTCTGAGTATAAAATCTGCCCCTATCTCTGACTGACCCCTGAATAGCACAAGTATGGAGTAACTAAGGATAAAATAATTGAATAGACTTTCAGCTGCTTCACTCTACAGGGATGCAGAGTTTGGAGTTCAAGTTCAGTCAAATTAACTGTCCATTGAAACATCAACAACAAAACCCACAATGCTTTTGAGAGAATATAAGAAGATCCTGCATCTTTATAATATATAACTCACAAGATAAAATGTCTATTTATAAAATATCAATCACATAATGCAATTCCAAATAATTTGACAAATGAAGAAACAAAAATTTGCAATTCTTACTCAAGAGAACATATGATCAGTAAAGATGATCTCTTTACTCTTAGACAACACAATATTAAAATTACCAGATAAGGATTATAAAGCAACTATTTTAACTGTGTTTGAGAACATAAAGAAAAATGTGACCCCATAGAGTGAACAAATAGGATCTCTCAGCCAAAGATACAAACTATGAAAGAAAACCATTAGAAAATTATAGAACTAAAATGTGAAATATCTGAAATTTAAAAATACTGGAAGTTTAGCAGAAGACTGAAGACAAAAAAGAAATCACAGTAATCTTAAAGATAGATTATCAGAAATTAGTCAATCAGAAGAATAGAAGAAATAAAGATTATTTAGAAAATGAACAGAGCCTCAGTATCTGTGGAGCAATAGCAAGAAGTCTAACATATGATTAATTTTAGTGGAAAATATATGAAAAATAATAGCTTAAAAAAATCTTAACTTTTGATTTAAGTGTCTCACTGCAGAAAAACAGAAAATCACCCTAGGCACATCTTGATGAAAAATAAAGAGAAAGAGAAAGTATTACAAGAGAAAAAAAAAAGACACATTACACACAGGAGGACAAGAATATAAATGACTGAATATTGATTACAGTGGTTTTCAGAAAACATTGGAACAATATCTTTAAGACACTGAAAGAAAACTCTCTGACTAGACTTCTGTATTCAGTGAAAATATCAGATATTTAGAAAACCCCTCAAAATTTGGAAAGTAAATAACATACTGCTATTTTTTTCTTAACACAACAGAGGAAAACTTCAAGATCAACATTTTATCTAAAGGCTGAGATTATTTTTTGTTTGTTTGTTTGTCATTACTTTTGCTTATGAACACAAATTCTTCTTCAATAGCACCAGAGGGCAACATTGATAATCTTTTCAGCAGCCAAATAGACTGAGCTTATTCTTGATCTGACAGTTTTTCCACTAACATTTTTCTAGTTTCTCCTTAATCAGTCATCTGCTGCCAATTGGGTCTTTGGTTTTTAGTTTTTTCTGAAAACAGACCTTGAGCTCACAACTGGTTTTTTTTTTTTTTTCCTTCTTCACATGTCGTAGCTTTCTGTGTGCCTCATGCATTCATGAATAATATGCTTGTTTGCGACTATAAAAAGAAAATGAAATGGGTGGCCATCTTCTCCCCACTGGATGCTCTTTGTTTTGGAAAAATCTCTTCAGGATGCTTCATTATTGGCTGGGTTCACTTCTCAAACCCCTGGAGAAAAGGTAAGTAATCACTCTGTCAATATTCTTTTGCATAAAACTTTCTGAATCTTTTCCCGTCATGTTAGTTAAATGTCTCTTTCCTATGTTGAATTCTAAAATCTGCTGTGTAAGTTTCACATCTTAAAGCTGCAAATTTTTCTTGTTATAACTGCAGTGTGTCTTAGCCTTTGCTGTGCTTAGTCACTCAGTCATGTCCGACTCTTTGTGACCCCATGGACTGTAACCCGCCAGGCTTCTCTCTATTCGAATCCTCTAGACAAGAATACTGGAGTGTGTTGCCATGCCCTCCTCCAGGGGATCTTCCCAACCCAGGGATTGAACCCAGGTCTCCTAACTTTCAGGTGGATCCTTTACCATCTGAGCCAGCAGGGAAGCCCTTCTTAGCCTTGATAANATACTGGAGTGTGTTGCCATGCCCTCCTCCAGGGGATCTTCCCAACCCAGGGATTGAACCCAGGTCTCCTAACTTTCAGGTGGATCCTTTACCATCTGAGCCAGCAGGGAAGCCCTTCTTAGCCTTGATAACTGGCATCTGGTACTTGTCTGTAGCTCAGCAGTGGCGGCTTTCCAGAGGCCTTGTCTCGGGGCAAAGCTAATCCTAACCCTAAGAAAGAGACAGAAGGAGGCAGCTAGCGGGCAGGACACACAGGGAGCGACCATGTTGGCAAAGGGAGACAGGGAGAGGACAGAGGGCCAGGGCCTGCAAACTGCAGCACACATCTTTAAAAATATTAATTTAAATTTCGTGGCTGCAGTCACCATCTGCAGTGATTTTGGAGCCCAAGAAAATAAAATCTGCCACTGTTTCCAGTTTTTCCCCATCTATTTGCCATGAATTGATGGAGCTGGATGCCATGACCTTCATTTTATGAATGTTGAATTTTAAGCCAGCATTTTCACTCTTCTCTCACTCACATCAAAAGGTTCTTTAGTTCCTCTTCACGTTCTGCCATTAAAGTGGTATCATCTGCATATCTGACGTTATTGATATTTCTCCCAGCAATCTCTTGGATTCTGGCTCATGATTCATCCAGCTCAGCATTTCATATAATGTACTCTTCATATACATTAAATAAGCAGGGTGACAATATACAGCCTCGACATATTTCTTTCCCAGTTTTGAATCAGTCTGTTGTTCCATGTCCAATTCAAATTGTTGCTTCTTGACTTGCATATAGGTTTCTCAGGAAGCAGGTAAAGTGGTCTGGTATTTATTCTCATTTCTTTAAGAATTTTCCTCAGTTTATTGTGATCCACACAAAGGCTTTAGCATAGTCAGTGAAGCAGAAGTAGATGTTTTTCTAGAATTCCCTTGCTTTTTCTATGATCCAGTGTATGTTGGCAATTTGATCATTGGTTCCTCTGTCTTTTCTAAATCCAACTTGTATGTCTGGAAGTTCTCAGTTCATGTATTGTTGAAGCCTAGCTTAAAGGATTTTGAGCATTACCTTGTGCATCTCAATGACGCTATGAACCAGGCAGTTCAGGGATAAGGCAATGGCAAACCACCTCAGTATTCTTGCCTCAAGAACCCCATGAACAGTATGAAAAGGCAAAAAGATATGACACTGGAAGGTGAGCCCTCCCAGGTTGGTAGATGTCCAATATGCTACTTGGGAAGAGCAGAGAAATAATTCTAGAAAGAATGAATATGCTGGGCCAAAACAGGAATGACACTCAGTTGTGGATGTGTCTGGTGGTGAAAATAAAATCTGATGCTCTAAAGAATAGAGAGGGACTATCACTATAGATATTAGAGACATACTAAGAATAATAAGAGAGTATGAGTGAGTGAGTGAAAGTTGCTCAGCTGTGTCTGACTCTTTGCGACCACGTGGACCATACAGTCCATGGAATTATCCCAGCCAGAATACTGGAGTGGGCAGCCTTTCCCTTCTTCAGGGGATCTATGCAACCCAGGGATCAAACCCAGGTCTCCCGCACTGCAGATGGCTTCTTTACTAGCTGAGCCACAAGAGAAGCCCAGTAAGAGAATATATTGGCAACTTTATGCTCATAGGTTTAACAACTTAGGTGAAATCAATGAATTCTTTGAAAAATACAACTTACCAAAACTGACGCAAGATAAAACAGAAATTTGGAAGAGTCCTATAGTGTAATAGATTTATTGGTTGATTAGAAAAGTAGTGTTTTTTCTTCTTATTATTTCATGCCTTATCTTTTTTAATAGAGTGTCTTAATGTATTTTGTGTATGTCGTAGATCTCTTTATTTTAATCTGTTTGGGCTGCTGTAACAAAATACTGTTCTCCAGCAGCTGTTTTTACCTTTGTCATGTGATCAAAGTTAATACTACCTATGATGGGACAAACTGATATCATGTGCCTCCTGATATGATGCACTGAGAAGGACACAGCGTCACTACTGTGGTATTCTCACCAACAATGAATAATCTGAATTTAATCATGAGGAAACATCAGATAAATTCCACTTGAGCAGCATTCTACAAAATAACTGGCTAGCAATCTTTAGAGTGTCGAGGTCATGAAAGACAAAGAAAGGCTGAGTAACTACTTCAGCTTATAGGAGAGTAAAGTGACATGACAACTACAGGCATCGTAGGCTAGATCTTGAAGCAGATAAAGAATATTATTGGGTAAATTGGTAAATTTGAAGAAAGTCTGTAAATTAGATAATAGTGTTACTTAATGTTAAGATTGATTCTAATACTATTTTCTTGATTTTAATGATAGTACTGTGGTTATTAAGAATGAACTCTAGGAGTTGGTGATGGACAGGGAGGCTTGGCGTGCTGTGATTCATGGGGTCAAAAAGAGTTGGACATGGCTGAGCGACTGAACTGAACTGAACTGAACTGTGGTTATATGGAACTTCCCTGGTGACTCAGACAGTAAAGAATCTGCCTGCAATTTGGAAGACCTAGGTTTGATTCCTGAGTTGGGAAGATCCCCTGGAGAAGGGAATGGCTACCCAATCCAATATTCTTGCCTGGGAAAGCCCATGGACAGAAGAAGCCTGGTGGGCTACAATCATGGGGTTGCAAAGAGTTGGACACAACTGAGTGACTAGAACTCTAGCACTCACTGTGGTTATATGGAAGGTGAAAGTGTTAATCACTTAATCATGTCTGACTCTTTGACCCCATGGACTGTAGCCCTCCAGACTCTTCTGTGCATGGAAGTCTCCAGGCAAGAATACTGGAGTGGGTTGCCATTCCCTTCTCCAGCAATCTTCCCAACCCAGGGATTGAACCAGAGTCTCCCACATTGCAGGCAGATTCCTTACCATCTGAACCATGTAAGATGATATTTATAGAATATGAGTGGAAGGTGTATAAGAATCTTTTATACTATTTCTGCAACTTTTTATACTATTTCTGCAACTTTTTTAAGTATAGAATTATCTCAAAATTAAATTTTTGTAACTTCTAAGCTTAAAAATTAAAAAAAATTTAACAAAAAATAGCTTTTGAACTTAACCTGCTCTCTTCAACTAGTCTACAATTGGCTTACTGCCAGCTGGTGATTATGCTGAGTTCAGTGTAGACAGTCTCTGGGCTCTTGGAGTTTGTATTCTGGTGGGGAAAGATATTTATTTAAAAAATACTTTTGTTCTTATTTTTCAGTCACTAAGCTGTGTCCAACTCTTTTGCGACTCCATGGACTATAACATGCTGCTGCTGCTAAGTCACTTCAGTCGTGTCCGACTCTGTGTGACCCCATAGATGGCAGCCCACCTGGCCCCCCGTCCTTGGGTTTCTCCAGGCAAGAACACTGGAGTGGGTTGCCATTTCCTTCTCCAATGCATGAAAGAGAAAAGTGAAAGTGAAGTCGCTCAGTCTGTCTGACTGTTAGCGACCCCATGGACTGCAGCCCACCAGGCTACTCCATCCATTGGATTTTCCAGGCAAGAGTACTGGGGTGGGGTGCCATTGCCTTCCCCGATAACATGCTAGGCCTTACCAATAATGCAAATAGATTTTTTTGCCAAACTCTTTTCCATGAACTAGGCTGGGGCAGAATTTAAAAGCACCAAAACTTTGATTCAAGTCCCTAATATTCTAACTTTAAATCCTGAATTTAAAATTTGCAAATTGACAAATTTGTATATGTGTATGTATATTGCTATGGACACCAGACAATAGTAGATGTTGATTACATATATATTCATGTTACATTTACCTAAGTTATAAGTAGATTTTTAAATTGTATATCCAGTGACCAGACTGTGTCTATTGTTCTTTACAGAAATTGCTCTGTCCTTATCTCTGAAGGGGCTGAATTGACCAAACAATCGCAACCTGAGCTAAATCTCCTAATAAAACTAAGTACAAAGGGGTAATATGTACTTGATTATACTTAATCATTATAATAACTTCAGTAAACAGTTTTGCAGATGAAGTTTTTAGTCTTGCTGGCTGGCCCAGCTTTTCTTATGATTAGTGGAAATTTTGGTGCTGTCCGTGACCATAAAACTTAATATATTCAGGAATTAATTCTATGACCGAGACCTCATGAGAAGACTCCATGACCTATTGAGTTCAACAGAATTGATGCAGAGTGTTTTAGAGCACAGTGATTTGGAAAGCCGGTGAACCAAGAACAGAAAATGCTGGGCTGACAATTCTGTGTCATTCTAGGGCCCCTCTAAGGGCTTTCTAGGTTGTACAGCGGTAAAGAATCTGCCTGCCAATCCAGGAGATGCAAGAGACGTAGGTTCGATCCCTAAGTTGGGAATATCCACTGGGGTAGGAAATGGCAACCCATTCCAGTGTTCTGGCCTGGAAAATCCCATGAACAGAGGAGCTTGGAGAGCTACCGTCCATGGGTTGGGCATGACTGAGCACACACACACACACATAGGGCCCCTCTGCCTTTGTTGTACAAAGGGTTTGGAAAAAGTCCTGTGACATTCAAAGGACATAATGATATATCTGCACTCATGTTTAATTTTCTGATCCAAGTAATAAGTGACACTATAAATTGAGGATTTCTTCAACCTTAATGGATAAAAAAATTTTTGTTCTTCATGAGCGTCTAAGTATAAACTCTTAAGGATAAAGATTTTAGTCTCCCAGTGATGATCTAAAGCTTCACATTTTAAACTTTGGATCAATTGTTCACTATGCAGAAAATGTTAAAGACTGCAGTCCTACCACATTTTCTCTACCTTTCATTAAGCTTTCAAAATCCCTGTTATGGATAGTCTTTTTCTCTCTCTCAGGGCCTTTTAATTTTTAATCACAGTTGTCTCAAATGCGATCATATTTCTGAGAAATTACTTTATGTAAAAGATGGAGCAAGATAGAGTTGCCACATACCTTTTTATCTTTTCTGTGAAATTATTTGAACCTAAAGTTGTGGTGACAGGGTTGCTTCTAATAGATTCTGTTGCCATGGAAGCAGGCTGTTGAAAAGAGCAAGACTCAAAACCTCCAACTCTTTGCATGTTTATACCTATGCTCACAAATATATAAATTTTAGATTGAATGACAAGCCATATATTATGAAACCTGTTGACCATGCAGTATTTTTCAAAAATGAAAGTTATAGATGCTAATATAGCAGAGTTGAACTAATTGTATATAATCAAGATTCTTTTATACAATAAATTGGTGAACTGAAATGGATTTTTAAAAATATTTTTAGTGGCCAGAGAGAAGTTATCATTCAAGACCTGAAATGGAAGAGAAGAAAAAAAAAAGAAGAAGAAGAAGAAGAATAGAGTGGAAGGAAAGAAGGGAAAAAACAGCCAATTATTCATTCATTAAGTACATACACCAAGTATGTGTCTGGTTCCATAAAGACAAGATGAATATCCAATGTTTTCTTTCTGTAGTCCCATTGCCTTGTTGTTTTTGTTGTTCAGGAGCTAATCTGTGTCCGTTCTTTGTGACCCCATTGCTCCCCAGTGTCCAGAGACATGCTAGACTGAGTATGCCCAGCAGAGCTTCTGTTATCATCGGGAAGATGTTTTCCTTGAAAAAATATCTTTGGGCATTTTGTGAACTCTAGTATTTGGCCCAGAATCCTACTTTTCTCAGGAAAATTTTCTTTTGCTTTATTCTTTCTTCTGTCCTATACCTGGGCCATACTCTGTACCCCTCTGTTCTACTCTGTGCCAACAATACCCCTCAACTCTGAACTTTGAGAAATAAGAACAGTAGAGATGGTTGTTGTTGAGTCACTAAGTTGTGTCCGACTGTGTGACCCCACGGACTGCAGCACACCAGGCTTCCCGTCCTCCACCATCTCTCGGAGTTTGTTCAAACTCATGTCCATTGATTGGTGTCATCCAAGCATCTCATCCTCTGTCACAACAATGAAGGTTGGAACTTCCTTTTTATTTTCTCCCAGGAAGCTGAAGACTCCTCAGACAAATTCCCCTACCTCACTCTAGCAATCAACTCTACTGATTAGTTTTGGTAAATCACTAAGTAAACAAACAAATGAATTGTCCTGTTACAACTTCCTGAAGGACAAAGATAACACTATATTTACATAACTCAGTGGGGCCATTCAAGTGACTCAACCCAAAACAAAGAAGGTCTGCTCAAAAGCAGTCTCATCTTTAGGCATAAGAACAGCTTCTCTAAATATGAGAAGTTTCCCTCAACTTGCACTTGAGGTAAAGTATCTTTACTTTAATATCCGTTATCCAGATTTAAACAGTTTGATAAACTTGAATTCATTTCTTACATGGAGTCAATACAAGAAATAAAAACAAAGATATACAAGATTATTATTTCAATATAATGATTTGACAGAAAAATCTTACTTCCCCATTATGAAATTGGAATTGAAAATGAACAAATTTTAGCAAATCTTTAGTAGGTGAAAGTACAACAGTGTATACTTGTTATATGTATTCAAATATCTGCAAGAAAACTTCAGCAAGTGCTTATATATTCTGTACTTAGAGACAGACTTGTTTCTGCTTAAATCTTTCACTTAACCTTCTGCACAAAGTGAATAGCCAAAGAATGCTTCAGTCCTCAATTAATCTGTAACAAATTTCCCTCTGTGGATTTTTAGCAAGAATTAGCCTGGGTGCTGTTTATGGCAAGGGTACATATAAGCTGGGCTTGTGAGAGTCTGAAGGTTCTTTAATGCTGAATTTCTTCAGCTGGGAGTGTGACACTGAATACAGGAAACCTCATTTAAATTGAAGTTGGGAATCCAGAACGGGAGGCTCTCACACACTACCACTCAATGCCATCTGCAGACCCCCAAACGGAAGAGACACACCTTGTGTCTCTAACAGGAGGAAGGTTACTACTTTACTACCCCAGCAGGAAGAAGATTTTTTTCCTTGCCCAGTGACAAGTGCCACCAATGAGAACATTGCAATTCAGCCAATGGGAAGCCATCACTAACCTAAATTCTCACTTTCCTCCAATGGACTTTCATTCAAAACACTTCCTCCCAGCCTTTCCCTCTTCTCTATAAAGTAACAGTTACTTTCCTTTGTTTGCTGGACTTGCCTATAGTTTTCCCCACAGCATGCTTGTCCCTAATTACAAGTCTCTGCTATCCTTGAATAAACTTATTTTGCTTGTAAAGTAACTTGCCATTTTTAACAGATAGTGCTTTATTTTGCTTTTCTTCTGTTCACAAACCCATTACCACTATTTAGGAAGTTCACTTCCTAAATAGTGGTAATGGGTTTGTGAACTTCAGGAGAGACAATACGGGAAAAGCTCTCAGACTGAGGAGACTCCGGAAGCTGAATTTTATCTACTGAGCTCCAAGAGATTCCGTTTGCTCACTGGTAAATGGAGAGAACAGTATTGGTTCTCCCTGCCTTACAAAGAAGCGAAAGTAGCTGAGTCATGTCTGACTCTTTGTGATCCCATGAATTGTAGCCTACCACGCACAGAGTCAGACACGACTGAAGTGACTTAGCAGCAGCAGCATGCTCCTCTGTCCATGTAAAATACTAGTCTAGAGTCGAAAACTTTGTAAGTTTCAACGTGAAAAAGTTAATGCTAATGTAATTGAAAAGTCAGTATGTAATAACTTTTATGACTATGCTTATACTCTATCAATAACAGGAAAAAATTGAAATTGTGTGTGATATGGTTAAATTGTTCATACTGAGAGCCAGACACCTTGGAATGTGAAGTCAAGCGGGCCTTAGAAAGCATCACTAAGAACAAAGCTAGTGGAGGTGATGGAATTCCCGTTGAGCTGTTTCAAATCCTGGAAGATGATGCTGTGAAAGTGCTGCACTCAATATGCCAGCAAATTTGGAAAACTCAGCAGTGGCCGCAGGACTGGAAAAGGTCAGTTTTCATTCCAATTCCAAAGAAAGGCAATGACAAAGAATGCTCAAACTACCGCACAATTGCACTCATCTTACATGCTAGTAAAGTAATGCTCAAAATTCTCCAAGCCAGGCTTCAGCAATATGTGAACCGTGAACTCCCTGATGTTCAAGCTGGTTTTAGAACAGGCAGAGGAACCAGAGATCAAATTGCCAACATCCGCTGGATCATGGAAAAAGCAAGAGAGTTCCAGAAAAACATCTATTTCTGCTTTATTGACTATGCCAAAGCCTTTGACTGTGTGGATCC
>SJYX01007543.1:3524-13540 GCA_006410675.1 Oreotragus oreotragus
TGAAGATCTTTTCTGTACAGTTCTTCTGTGTATTCTTGCCACCTCTTCTTAATATCTTCTGCTTCTGTTAGGTCCATACCATTTCTATCCTTTATCGAGCCCATCTTTGCATGAAATGTTCCCTTGGTATCTCCAATTCTCTTGAAGAGATCTCTAGTCTTTCCCATTCTGTTGTTTTCCTCTATCTCTGCATTGATTGCTGAAAAAGGCTTTCTTATCTCTTCTTGCTATTTTTTGGAACTCTGCATTCAGATGCTTATATCTTTTCTTTTCTCCTTTGCTTTTCGCCTCTCTTCTTTTCAGTGCTATTTGTAAGGCTTCTCCAGACAGCCATTTTGCTTTTTTGCATTTCTTTTCCATGGGGATGGTCTTGATCCCTGTCTCCTGTACAATGCATCTTAATGTGGGCTAAATTAGAAGCCTGCCCCTCAGGCCAAAGCTTTTAAGATAAGCAAGTAGGCTTCTTTAAGGAAGAGACTGGGCATTTTAGTTCTACTGTCTCTGCACTGGACCCTGGGGGCATATCCATAGTAATGTTACCGAATCCCAAGTGTGTGTGCCCGATGCGGAGTGAGGCCCAGCCATACTAAAATATTAGAGTTTGGAACAGAGAACGGTTTATTACAGATTCATACAAGGAGATGGATGGCTCATGCCTTAAGACCCCAAAGTTACTGAAAGTTTTCAGCAAGCCCCTTGAAAAGCCAAAGGTGAGAAAGGTGACTGGAATCACTTCCCTAATGGTCACTCATTGACGGCTGGTTGCTTGGGGTCGGGTGGGGGGTGCCTATTGAGGCACCAACCAATGGCTGCTGCCTAGTTGCGGGTGTGGAGTAATGAGACAGCAATGGCTGCCTGCTAAGGGCTGTGCTCATCCTGCTGTTACAGTAAGTCCACAGGAGCCCATTAAAAACTGCCTCTCAGTTCACTGTGGCCTTGTGGGTCTCTTGGACCCAAGCCCCACTGGCTTTTAGAGCTAGATTTATGGGGGCCCATCTCTCACGTAGAAGTCTTAAAAATTGAGGCGCCATATGCAGGGTCCAAACCCTTTGCTCAGGGAGAATCTGGGAGTTGTGAGTTCCGTCCTGGTTGTGTGTTACCCTTCCAAGAGTGGATTTTATGGTGAGATTGTGATCCGCCTCTCATACCCATTTCAATGTAAATTTCTTCTTGTCCACCCAGTGGGCATGTAACAGAGCAGGATGTGTGCAGCCCTTAGCAGGTGGCCATTGCTGGCCCTCATTACTCTGCACCCTGTTACTAGGCAGCAGGCCTTGCTCAGCCTTGCTCAGTGCCTCAGTGGGTCCCGCCCACAACCAACTGTCAGTGAGCAACCGTTAGCTGTCCTGCTCAGCTATTGGTCAGCACCACAGTAGGACCTGCCCACTGGTAACTGTCAGTGGGGGACCACTGGGGAAGTAATTCAGTCAGTAATCAGCAGCGTGGTGGTCATCAGGTGAAGAGTAAGGTAAGAGACAGATTCAGGCCATCTTCCGGAGGCCTTAGCTCACCCAGCCTAGGGCCAGTAGGCGAGCTGAAGGGCCCAGGAAACAGACTAGGGACAAGTCCTGCAGGGCTCCAGAGCCCTCAGGAAGGCCCTCTACTAGCCTTGGCCCAGGCCTTGAGGCAGTGGTGACCCTCTTCCCCCATCCTGTCTCTGCTACCTGCTAGCAGTGACCATCTGTCTGGGTCACAGTCTGAGACCTGGTCTCCCCATTTGGGCAGCCTGGCAAGACTGAGGGCCAGTTGGGTTGGGTGCCTGGATCCCTCAAGGATGACAGCAGGGTGGGAAACTGGCCCCGAGGAGCTGCCAGCTGAGATCTGCCTCCGCTTAGCCAGGACTGGGACCTTGGAGGGTGAAAGTTGTGCCTTGCAACTTTGCCCTTTCTGGTCAGGACAGAGAGTAACATTCATCTGGTAGAGATTTACAGGGACATCATTACCTGATCATGACCTGACCTCAGGAACCAAGGATCTGACACCAAGAAGTCTGCAACAACTCACCACGCCCATCCCTCACCTTTTGCTTTTAAAGGGGCTTGCTGAAAGCTTTTAGTAACTCACCCATCTCCTTAATGAATCTGTAATAAATCTTTCTCTAATGTTTTAGTATTGATGGGCCTCACTGTGCGTTGGGCACACAGACTTTCAATTTGGTAACAGGAGTCAGTTAGTTTCTGGGTTTCTTTCAGAGGGAATTATTGTTCAATATATAGCTGTAGTTTCAGTGTGTCAGTGACATGAGATGAGTTGAGGAGACTGCTTTGTGGCCATCTCAACCTAGAACTCTCCAGTAGCATTTTAGAGGTAATTACTCAGTTTTAGGGATCTGAAATACAGTTCCCACGTGGTTTGAGGCATAACCCTACACCCTCCTTCAACCTTGACCTAACGCTCAGCTGCTCTGTGGTTCTAGAAGAATAACTGTGTGCTGCCTGAGGATCTGAAGAACTTTTACCTGATGACCAACGGCTTCCACATGACGTGGAATGTGAAGCTGGATGGTGAGTTAGCCTTCTTGCTGTGGAGGAGTACTTCCCTGGCTGAGAGCTTAGAGGAAACAATTCTGGGGGCCTTTACAACTCAGGAGTCTGAATACGGAGAGTGTATGGGGATTCTCCTCAAGTGCAGTATCCAGACGCTGTGATCATCTCTCAGTGGTAATCTGTGCCATCATTGCTTCACCCCCAGCCTCTGTGGCCCCTGTGCCAGAGTCTGCCCAGTACCTAACCGGAAGCTCAAGTTAGAGGCTTCCTATTGGCATGAGATGTTGGGGAAAATTAAGCATACACAAAAATCCTGAGCTACCTTGAACTTAATAACTCAGAGGAGTCCGCGTTGGAGCAGTCTCCTCAGGGTGAGCTGCAATGACAGTCTGGTGGTCATAAGAGGGGCTCCTCCCTTCATTCCCAGCAGGCTGGACATCTCAGGGCTCTGACCTCTCTCTCCCCCACATCTCCGCAGCCTGTTATCAGCCGCCTCAGTTCACAGGTTACCATCCTGGTATTAAATACATCCAGGATTACACTTCTGTTGTGGATGTGGGAACTGACAGCCTGGTACATGTAAGAGATTCAGGCATGATGCAGGCATGAAGGTCAGTGCTGCACATTTAGGTGAAAGCACTAGTAACATTTCACAGGCTGGGAAATCCTGATCTAGCCACTGGGGTACAGCTCATTCCTGACACGGACCTCCCTGTCCTTAAGAGGACTTAATAATCTCCAGACTCTGGCCACATCCCCAGATCTGCTTTGGTCCTTGGGAATCACCCTGCACCTCTCCTTGCTGCCACTAAGATGAGTAGTTTCTGCCACTCAGCAGATCTACAAAACTGACCCTTCCCTTCACTGCCTCTCCAAACCTTCCTGTTTCTCTCTCAGCTGACCAGAGGCACATTTTATAACTTACTCCTAAGCATTTAACATGAACTAAGAATCATTACCTCTGATGGCCTAGAAATCATGGTGTCACCAAAAGAGAGTGGACAGAGGCTGGAGTGACTGTCAGATTCTCCCTTGCCCATATCACAGAGACAGGCTAACCCTTTCAGAAGCCTACTTCAGAAAAGAAACATTTCATGAAGGTTTTCTAAGTCCTTATTCACTATTAGTACTTTTTCTAACTTAATCCTCCCAACCTGTTTTCTTATCCTCATCCCCATTGCCATACCCATTCTTTACTGGTACATGTAAGAGATTGGCCAAAATCATTAACGAAAAATCTAGCACAGGCAGCTTCTGATGTTTACCTTCTTAGTGGTCTTCTTGGACATTCCAGGCTATATGCCAGCTGTTGTATTACCTTCAGTCATTCCAGTATTTCAGCAGTCATATGTCCAAGACTTTGTGCACCACCCCATGCCCAGCACCTGTATTATAAAGATTCTGTATGACAGATAAGAAAAATAGATCATCTTTCTACACCTGAATCACAGAAAACTGGAACCAAGCAAGAAGACCTTCAAGAAAATTTGCTCCATTGAGTTAGAAAACAATGACAAGGGGGAGATAGTTTCCACAGTGAAAGCTTACGACAAGAAGGGTAGAAGTGGTCAGTTATATAATTAAAACTGTTACTTTGGAAAGTATAATCCTTCGTTCTGGATGGCGGGAGCAAAAACATTTTTCAGTCCTTTGATCTTCAAACAGGCTCCAACCCTAGAATTCTCAGTTCTTTTTGAGAATCCCCTCTTAAAATTCCTTTGGTGCTCCACCCTAACAAATGCAGTGGGGCTCTTCACTCAAGGCCCCAGCTGTTTTTTTTGTTTGTTTGTTTGTTTGTTTTGCATAAAATATAAAAAGTGCAGTGCTTCAGAGCATGTAGTACATTGATTCTCTTTTTTCCACTTTCCCATTCAGTTCCTCAGCCCTGGGATCAAATAATAGCTGGTCTTAAGTTAGTCAAGCAGACGCCCTTTTGTTGACCATGGTAACTAGCTTATTATTCCATGTAATTCTTTTTGTTAACATTCCCATAGAACATACCATTCCATTGGGCAGCATGGCAATTAACAGCATCTCAAAACTGACTCAACTCAACCAGTCTTCCATGTACTCACTTCCTAACGCACCAACTCTGGCAGACCTGGAGGACGATATACAAGAAGGTAACTGGGGGAACTTCTGCTTTGAGCTACAAATCAACATGCTTGTTTCCATTTTATAATATTGAAAATAATAGAAAGACATTGTAGCATTGTAACTTGTTCCCCTAAACCCAAAATCTTCCCACTCCTGGCTTCTCTGAACCATGGGAGTACGGTTAGAAAAAAAAAAAAAAAAAGCCTGTGTCTAAAAAGGAAGTTTTCATCAAGAAAATGCCAGGGTTCAGGTCTTTGTTTTGTATCCAGTACCCACTTCAGTCCCTGCCGCATAGTAGACAGTTAATGAATACCAGTAAGTGAATGAATGTTATGGATTAAACTTCACTCCACATTTCAGTGTTGAGACATTTCAGGGACCGTGGCAGTCTAAGTGCAGCTTCCTTTCTCCCTTCAGGCTCTTGGCCACTCCTGATTGAAATGGCTTAAATTCAAATAGCTGCTAAAGCTATAATCAATTATGTATAAGTGAGGACTTCTTCAGTCAGAATTGTGTTTGGCTGCATATAACAGACCCCCATTACAATGTTTAAACTAAAGAGGAGTTTATTTTTCTCATAATAAGAATCTGGAACTAGGCTGGTGTAGTTGCTTGAGAAACTCGATAAAGTCTCCTCTGGATTCCTGGCACACCAGCCTTTGGGTTTGGTTTTCATTCTCATGGCTGAAGAATGTCGGTTCTACCTCCAAGCTTCAAGTCTGTGTTCCAGGCAGGAAAAAGAAGAGTAAAGGGCAAAATAACTGTCTCTTGGCAGAATATTTCCCTTTTTGTCAGGAAAACAGTAGTTTTCTCAGAAGCCCCTTCCAATAGCCATTGGCCAGAATAGAGTCAGAAGGTTAGCCATCCCTGCAAGGGAATTTGAGGAGGTATTTTTAGCTGTGTAGTAGTGCCCCAAATTGAATTGGAGTAGAACTGAAGTTCTAAAAGGGAGAATGAATATTCAATAGATAACTATAGCATCTCTAGTACTAATGCCTTGGAGTGCATCAAAGTTCTGACAGAACTGATGATAGTCTTTCTCCTTCAACTGGACAAACAGCTGGATAATAGGAGGAGGAATCCAGGGGCTGAGCCTGGAAAGTTTTGGGCCCTGGGAAGAACCTGTCTTCAGAAATGTATGGAATCCTCATGGGTGCGAAAAAGGTCACATTTGCTTTGTGTGTGTGTGTTGGGGCTCTCTACTCCCTCAAAGGCAAAGACGCTGTTAAATAAGGGGAATGTGTGTACCCTCCCCTTGAGGCTGGTAGGCAGCAGTAGACTAGAAGACAGAAATGATTTCACGGGACCTCAGCACAGGACTTGAACCTAGGGGCAGAGACCACATTGTCCTGCGTATTCGTGGAGCTAAAAGTCACTTGGGCTTCTGGCACCTTCTGGGTTCGTGCTTTTTTGTACAGTTCAACAACTCTGTTTCATTAAATTTAAAAATGATGACTTTTCTCAGGAGACTTAGCAGTTAGAAAGAGGACAAGCAGGAAGAAATATTAGAATATACAACCAGAGAAGTAACACCACTAGAGGACACTGATGAGCACCTTAAAAACAAGAATAAGAACACCTCGACATTTAAGACAGCACAAAGAATTCCTATAGAAAAAAATCAAAAAGTCTTGATTAATCAACTGACTAGATGAGTTGAATAAGAATATAAATATTGAGACCTGAGTTAATAGCCTGAAAAAGCAAGTGCAAGAATATCTAAAAGCACAGATAAAATACATTTTAAAATGAGGAATGAGGGGAAAAGTGGAAGGTTAAGAGAAATAGAAAATACAACAGGTGACCTTCCATGGGAATTCTAGGTGCTCAAAAAAGAGAAAAAGAATAGATGCAAAACGAATAATAAGCAATAATAAAACTTGTATTATTCAATCTGTGGATTGAAAGGGCTCTTCTGGACTCCAGTTGAATTCAGGAAGAAATAGAAACCTAGACATTACATGATGCAGGAAAAAAAAATCACAAGCTTCTAGGCAAAAATAAAAAATTATAGAGAGAGAATAATCAGACTGACATCAGTCTTCTTACCTGCAACAGTTGAAAACTAGAAGATAGAAAAAAAGCATAAACAGGTTGATGAAAGAAAAGGAGTGAAAATCAAGAGTCCTGTATATATAGACCAAATACAGCTCTCAGATTATTAAAAGAATATTAAAGTTTGTGTAAAACTTCAAGAGCATAAATACTCTAACCAGAAGACAAATGGAATGGAGAGCTCTAGATGTGGCTCTATAAAGAGGAAAGGAAACGATATTAGTGAACCTCCTGTGAAAGAGAGAGACTGGGCTTCCCTGGCGGTCTGGTGGTTAAGAACCCGACTTGCAATTCGGGGGACACCGGTTTGATTCATGGACAGGGAAGATCCCACAGGCCAAGGGGCCGTTAAGCCTGTGCACCACAGCTACTGAGCCCACGCTCTAGAGCTGCAAGCCACAGCTACACAACTGCACGCTCTGGAGCCTGTGCTCCACAGCAGTAGAAGCCACCACAACTAGAAGTCTGTGCCTTGCAGCTGGAGAAAGCCCAAGCACAGCAATGACAACCCAGCACAGCCTGGATGAAGAAATATGTAAATCAAGATTTAAAAAAGAAGACTAAATTAAATCTTACTGTTCAGGAACATAACCTTAACCACCAGACCACCTTATCTGCCTCCCAAGAAGCCTGTATGCAGGTCAAGAAGCAACAGTTAGAACCAGACATGGAACAACAGACTGGTTCCAAACTGGGAAAGGAGTACATCAAGGCTGTATAATGTCACCCCGCTTATTTAACTTATATGCAGAGTACATCATATGAAATGCTAGGCTGGATGAAGCACAAGCTGGAATCAAGATTGCCGGGAGAAATATCAATAACCTCAGATATGCAGATGACAACACCCTTACAGCAGAAAGCAAAGAGGAACTAAAGATCCTCTTGATAAAGGTGAAAGCAGAGAGTGAAAAAACTGGTTTAAAATTCAACATTCAAAAACCTAATATCATGGCATCTGGTCCCATCACTTCATGGCAAATAGATGGGAAACAATGGAAACAGTGACAGACTTTATTTTCTTGGGCTCCAAAATCACTGAAGACGGTAACTGCAAGCCAAGAAATTAAAAGATACTTGCTCCTTGGAAGAAAAGCTATGATAAACCTAGACAGCATATTAAAAAGCAGAGACATTGTTGACAAAGGTCCATCTAGTCAAAGCTATGGTTTTTCCAGTAGTCAGGTATGGATATGAGAGTTGGACTATAAAGAAGGCTGAGCACTGAAGAACTGATGCTTTTGAACTGTGGTTTTGGAGAAGACTCTCGAGACTTGGACTGCACAGAGATCAAACCAGTCAGTCCTGAAGGAAATTAACCCCAAATATTCATTGGAAGGATTGATGCCGAAGCTGAACTCCAATACTTTGGCCACCTGATACAAAGAGCTGCCTCACAGAAAAGAACCTGATGTTGGGAAAGATTGAAGTCAGGAGGAGAAGGGGACAACAGAGGATGAGATGGTTGGCTGGCATCACCGACTCAATGGACATGAGTCTGAGCAAGCTCTGGGAAACGGTGAAGGACAGGGAAGTCCATGGGATCACAAAGAGTCAGACACAACTGAGCAACTGAACAAAAACAAAATTCAAAAATGTATACAACTTTTACATAAGAACTCTTGGAAAAGAGGAGACGTAGTGCCTGGAATATGTTTAAATGTACTGTCTCAGCTGAACCTAAAAAATAGGACAAAGGCAAGATATAAGAGTGTTATGGGCTAAATTGTGTCAAATATTCATATGTTAAAGTCCTAACCTCACTACCTCAGACTGTGCCCTTATTTGGAAATAGAGTCATTATATTAATACATTTAAGTAGTTTGGGTGAGGTCATACTGGAGTCAGGTGGAGCCCTAATCCAGTATGACTGGCAACCTTTTAAAAGGGGAAATTGGGAGATATAGGTACATAAGAAAGTCATGTAAAGATGAAGACAGTGCTGCGTTTACATACCAAGGAAAGCATAAACACGAAAACAAAAGTTGCAAGCAAGCTACCAGGAACTAGGGGAGAGACACAGAACAGGTTCTTCTCCACAGCCCTCAAAAGGAACCAACCTTGACCTTGGATCTGTAGCCTCTGGAGGCGTGGGACAATTTCTGCTGTTCCAGCCTTTCAGTATGTGGTACTTTGTTACAGTAGCCCTAGCATTAATACAAAGAATGTTCCAGAAAGTCCTTATAGTAGAAAGTATAGGACAAAGAGGAAAAGGAAGTAGAAAGTGGAAGGTCTCATCCTACTGGAGGAAAAAAATAGTATACTTTGGGGGAAACAGAGTGTCTTTAGTGTCTTGGTTTTCCTTTCCTGTATAACAGATTACCACAAATTTACTGACTTGAAATACCACACATTTCCTATCTAACAGTTTCCATGAGTTAAAAATTCAGCTACAGATTAGTAGAGTCCTCTGCTTAGAGTCTTAACAGGCTAAAATCAAGGTGTCAGCTGGTGCTGTGAAGCCATCTGAGGATAGGGGCCTCTTCCAAGCTCACTGGTGGTTGACCTTATGCGGTTCCTTGCATTTGTGGGACTTGGTCCTTGTATTCTAGTTGGTTGTTGGCCAGGGGTCACTCTCAGCTCATCTAGACTGCCCTTAGATTCTAGCCACATGATTCACAACATGGTAGCTTGCTTCTCAACCAGCTACTACTACAGTAGTCTCATAATGTCACCTAATCAAGAGAATGATTACTTCACTGTTACAGATCCTGACTACTCACAGGGGAGGAGGTTATACATGGTGTGTATACCAATGAGTAGGATTCTTGGGGGCCATCGTAGAATTCTGCTTACCACCCTTGGTTAGAGAAACAATGGCCTATTATTTTCAAATAAGGGTAGAATCGTATGAATCCAGTCATGCAAGCATAACAAAACGGAAGATAACCACTAAAGGATTAAAAGAATACTTTAGAATCTCTAACCTAATAAAGGTAGTGTTGAATCATATGAGTAAAAGTAAGAAAAAGGGAAAAGAAACATTATAAAACAGGCAACAAAACATTAAGAGGAATTAAATAAAACAGATTGATCATTATATTAGTTCAGTTCAGTTCAGTTCAGTCGCTCAGTCGTGTCCGACTCTTTGCGACCCCATGAATCGCAGCACGCCAGGCCTCCCTGTCCATCACCACCTCCCGGAGTTAACTCAGACTCACGTCCATTGAGTCAGTGATGCCATCCAGCCATCTCATCCTCGGTCGTCCCCTTCTCCTCCTGCCCCCAATCCCTCCCAGCATCAGAGTCTTTTCCAATGAGTCAACTCTTCACATGAGGTGGCCAAAGTACTGGAGTTTCAGCTTTAGCATCATTCCTTCCAAAGAAATCCCAGGGTTGATCTCCTTCAGAATGGACTGGTTGGATCTCCTTGCAGTC
>SJYX01007543.1:16560-32507 GCA_006410675.1 Oreotragus oreotragus
GACCGAGGATGAGATGGCTGGATGGCATCACGGACTCAATGGACGTGAGTCTGAGTGAACTCAGGAAGATGGTGATGGATAAGGAGGCCTGGCGTGCTGCGATTCATGGGGTCACAAAGAGTCGGACACGACTGAGCGACTGAACTGAACTGAACTGAATGGTTGCACAGCTCTGTACATACACTAAAACACATCGAATTGTACACTTCTGAGTAAATGGTATGGTAGATGAAGTATATCTCAATATAAAACTTATATAAAGGTAAACTTCTTCCGTAAAAGAAAACATTATCCTAGACCCCATTGTTTTTATAAATAACTTTTCAAAAATAATCCTCCTGAATATGAACCAGGCACATGAATAAAGACAACACCATGAACAAGAACTAGCACAAATAATGTAACAGGAGGCGATCCACTGGTACTCCCAAGGATGAGATTATTAGGCACAAGCTATAAGACAACGTGCTAATATGCAAGTGAAGACAAAACTAAAAATTCAACAAAGAACTAGTAACAGGGAGATCAACCCTAGGATTTCTTTGGCAGGAATGATGCAGAAGCTGAAACTCCAGTACTCTGGCCACCTCATGCGAAGAATTGACTCATTGGTAAAGACGCTGATGCTGGGAGGGATTGGGGGCAGGAGGAGAAGGGACGACAGAGGATGAGATGGCTGGATGGCATCACTGACTCGATGGACATGAGTCTGAGTGAACTCCAGGAGTTGGTGATGGACAGGGAGGCCTGGCATGCTGCAGTTCATGGGGTCGCAAAGAGTCGGACACGACTGAGCGACTGAACTGAACCAAACAGGGACACTTGGGACGACAGAGGATGAGATGGCTGGATGGCATCACTGACTCGATGGACATGAGTCTGAGTGAACTCCAGGAGTTGGTGATGGACAGGGAGGCCTGGCGTGCTGCAATTCATGGGGTCGCAAAGAGTCGGACATGACTGAGCGACTGAACTGAACCAAACAGGGACACTGTAGATTTGACCTTATGGTTCTGGTCATAAGGCACACTATCTTTCAAACAGATCAGAACTTGTGCAAATAATGCTCTAAACTCTGAGGAAAATTTTAAGCTAATTACTTAAAAGGACTAGAGAGTAACCAGAGTAAGCAGAAACTGGAATGATTTTCCTAGTTTTGTAACTTTTTGCCTGAGGGTAAACCCCAGATAGCATCAGTCAGGGCTGCTAAAACTTGGTAGGAGCCTGGAGTCTAAATTTTTTATTTCATCCAAGATGAAATAGCAGAGACCAATCTGCCCACCTGGAACAAAAAACAAAAAAAATGTAAAAAAAAAAAAAAAAAGTAAAACAATGGATTTCAAGATAGCATCATGCCGGGGAAGATGATGAGTTCTGAAAGATGGGAAACAAATGAGGTGACCCCTAGCTTATTATCTGAAAGTTTCCAGTTGACAACAGAGAGAGGGAAACCCAAGCAGAACCTGTTGTACCTGTTAACTAAGCAGAAGTAAGAGCCCAGTTGGATGAAGACAGCTCACAGGACTGAATAACAGGGAGGGACAAGCTGCAGAGAGAACTGCCGAGGATCCTCCTCAAGTATTCAGCAGAGAACTGAGGAGCAGCTGCATGTGACGATCCTGCCCGAGGCCCGGGGACAAGACCACCCGGTGATGAGCGGGAGCAGCGACTGGTGCTCACACAGGACCAGGCCTAACGCCTGTTGCTACAGCCAGGCTGAAACGCCTCACAGCTTACACAGGTAGAGTACTCAGAAGGGTCCCGCCTCAGGAATGGGGGAAAATAGCCCTAGGTTAAATACTGCCTTGGGTTCTGCCTGACGAATACTACAACCCAAAAGTATCTGCTTTCACTAACTATCACAGAACAAAGCTCAACGATATTTGCAGATATATAAAAATATAAGGCACTCAACAATGCAAAAGTAACACGTTCTGGCATCCAATCAAAGATTAGCAGGCATGCAAAAAAGAAGGAAAAAAATAACTGTAAGGAGGAGAAAAATTGATTAGTTGAAACTGATCCAGATTTGAGATACCATTTAGAATGAGCAGACACAGACTCTAAAACAGTCATTACTGTATTCAATATGTTCAAAACCTTGTACAGGCACAGAAGTTAGGAAGAAACGAATCCAAACTTACCTTTAGAGAAGAAAAATACACTGGATGGGACAAATAGTAGCTTACATTGCTAAAGAAAAGACTGGAGAGCTTAAAGACATAACAGTAGACAATCCAAAATAACAAAAAAATCAAAAAATTCTTTTCATGGAAAGAACATCAGTGAACTGAGGGACAGCAAATGGTGTAATATATGTCTAACTGGAGTCCCTGAAAAGAGTCCCTGTAATTGGGCCAGCAAATAATATTTCAAGAAATGGTGGCTCAAAACTATACCAATTTCATGGAGACTTAAACCATATCTAAGAAGCTCAACAAGCTAGGAATAAGAAACATGAAGAAATAATATTAAGAAACATAATCAAATTGCTCAAAATCAGGGATGAAGAGAAAATCTTAAAAGCTGTTAATGGGGAGAGACTCCATACAAAGGAAAAAAGATAAGGATAATGGCATATTTCTCATTGGAAATAATTCAGTCAAGATTAAATACTGGGGAGTGGCAGGGATAAATTGGGAGATTGGGATTGACACACACTACTACATATAAAACAGATAACTAATAAGGATAAATTGGGAGATTGGGATTGACACACACTACTACATATAAAACAGATAACTAATAAGGACCTATTGTACAGCACAGGAAACTAATCAGTATTCTGTAATGACATATGGTGAAAGAATCTAAAAAAGAGGATAATATATAACTGATTCACTTTGCTGTACACCTGAAACTAACATTATAAATCAACTACATACCAATTAAAAAAAAGTTAAGAGAATACTCATACTAGACCAGAGGAGAAAATAGATACATTAAAAAAATAAAAGTGTTCTTTAAGCAAATTCAGTTGATTAAAACAAGGTAAAATACTCAGAGGAAAAAAGTGTCAACCTAGAATGCTAAACCCCTTTCAGACATTCTAAATTCTTTCAAAAGCAAAGGCCTTTTAAAAAAAAGCAGTCTAGCAATGTCCATTCTACTGTGTCCACATAATAAAAGGACTTGATCAAAAGGATGTGTACAGAGATGATTACTGTAGCATTTGCAGCAGAATAATGTTGGGTGAATGCCTATCAGTAGAGGGCTGGCAGGGTAAATTAGGGGGCACCCACTTCCATAGTCAGGCAGGTAGCCGTCAACACATGAGAATTACAAACCTTAGAGGCCCTTCCACATGGTACTGTTATATAGAAGGTAAGATTTAGGTAACCTGTATGGTACCCAATTTTTATATAATAAACAATCTTGAAAAAATTTAGATGTATACCTATATGTGTGTCTAGGACCATATGAAATGAGGAAAGCCATGTTTTAAAAAGAAAAGCCTTTTTAGTTAAAAACGTAAATACTAATGCACTTATGGGGAAGGCAATGGCACCCCACCCCAGTACTCTTGCCTGGAAAATCCCATGGACAGAGTAGCCTGGTGGGCTGCAGTCCACGGGGTCGCTAACAGTTGGACAGACTGAGCGACTTCCCTTTCACTTTTCTCTTTCATGCATTGGAGAAGGAAATGGCAACCCACTCCAGTATTCTTGCCTGGAGAATCCCAGGGATGGGGGAGCCTGGTGGGCTGCCGTCTATGGGGTCACACAGAGTCGGACGCGACTGAAGTGACTTAGCAGCAGCAGCAGCAATGCACTTATATAAACTTATATACATAGGTTGGAGAAGGAAATGGCAGCCCACTCCAGTATTCTTGTCTGGAAAATTCCATAGACACAGGAGCCTGGCAGGCTACAGTCCATGGGGTTGCAAGCAGTCGACTACGCCTGAGCGGCTGTGCACACATATACCTAGGTATCTGTATAAATCAAAAACGTTGTTCTCATATACTCTGCTTTATCCAGTCTCTCCGAGGTTTGTAAACCTTCTCCACCCAGTCACTAATACTAATCTTTATTGCCTAACTGCTGTAATGAAAGAAGCAGGAGAGGCATCTGATGCTTGCATTGCTAAGAATTTGTCTGTTTTCTGTTACACCATGATATCTGGTTTCTAGGTAGATGTTTCTAACTACCAGATGCCAGACTTAGCATTAATTATAATGTTATAATTATAATATGCGCTTCCCTGGTGGCTCAGTGGTAAAGAATCTGCCTGCCAATGCACAAGACAAGGATTTGATCTCTGGGTTGGGAAGATCCCCAGGGGGAGGAAATGGCAACCCACTCCAGTACTCTTGCCTGGAGAATCCCATGGACAGAGGACCTTGGTGGGCTATAGTCCATAGGGTCACAGAGAGTCAGACACAACTGAGCGTGCACACACAATCATGTTGTGGGTGCTTGCTCACTCAGTCGTGTCCAACTCTTTCCGACCCTGTGCCCTGTAGCCCAGTAAGGTCCTCTGTCCATGGGATTCTCCAGGCAAGGGTACTGGAGTGGTTGCCATTTCCCCCTCCAGGGGATCTTCCCAACCTAGGAACTGAACCTGGGTCTCCAGCATTGCAGGCAGATTCTTTACCTTCTGAGCCACCACTAGGAGCCATGTCCTTAGCTAAATCTGTTATTAATTAATGACAGTAACTAATTATTGAGTATGGACTTTATGTAAAATTTCTGACAGTCTTCACGAAAACTCTATTAGGTACACATTATCACTGCTTAAAAATAAGTAATCTAAGGAACTCAGACATTGCATAATTTGCCAGATGTTGTATAGTCGATAACTGACAAAAGGCACAGACACAAAATACTTTAATAGGGTCATAATTCCAAGTATACCCTTTAGACATAAGAAACAGGATTCTAATCAAACAATCATAAAGTGCTATAAACGGGGGGAAAGCATTATCTGGGGAAAAAGAAACTGCGGTGACTGCCCTGACTTCACGCGTCCCGGGAAGTTCGCTTTGGCATCCTCACACCGCCCTCCCCCGGATTCCATGACACTGTCTGTCGGCAACAGCAGAGCCCTGACAGAAGACGCAGTCAGACCAAGAGCAAGACCCAGCGCTTTTAGAGCGGACAGTACATTTGGTCCGATCCGAAAATGACAGTTAAGAACATGTTTGAGATAAGGCTTTTCTTCCCCTCTTTTTTTTTCATCCTAGCAAAGCTGGATGAGTAAGTATGTTTGAGCTGAGTGTGTCTGAACATTACCATTAACTTCTGGATTTGCAGCCAGTGAGAACCAGCCAGAGAAGCCTCACTTTGATTCTCGCAGTGTGATATTTGAGTTGGATCCTTGCAACGGGAATGGGAAGGTTTGCCTTGTCTACAAAAGAGGGAAACCAGGTAAGGATCATGGCAGGCGCAGTTCTGTAGCTTGGGAGTGGCCTTGGCTGACCTTGCCCTCCAGCCGTCACACAGAAGACACGCTCCTCCCTGACCTCCTGAGATGCTGCAGGGTCTCGGGTAGATGCCAAGAGAAAGCCCCTTAGGGCCCCTCTGAGCCACCCCCTCTCCAGGCCCATTACTGGAGTCTTTTTTAAGGTGCTGTCATTTGTTAGTTACTGCAGAGTAATAAGACTGGGATAATAAGTGAATAAAAAGTAAAAGGAATAGTTACTCTGTTTATAACTCCTCTAGCGGGTTCACGTGTTAGGAAAGCATCCAGGAAAAGCATTGTCTTACACTTCTTTATGAAGGGTGTCTAATAAAAACCTGAATTACTAGACCTCAGTCTAAGAGGAAAAGGCTCTGCCTCCTGTGCAGTGGCCACCACTGGACAGCAGCTCAGTCCCAGAGGCGGACAAGGCCCAGCCCTCTTCAGGCACCTCTCTGCCTGGAGGGTGAGAAGACACACCAGGATTTACCTCCGGGGGAAGGGGAGACCCTCTCCCACTGGAGGGGCCTTTGTGAAGCAGCCTTTGAGCTGTACCCCAAAATATGGGGCAGAATGAGATATGGGTGGTGAGGGTGGGGCAAAAGGGGGCATCCACGCAAAGAGATGGGTAAAAGCCATGCCATGGGACAGTGCAACTGATTTGGGGGGAATGACAGGTAATTTTAGTTCATTGGCCACTTGGTTCAGCTGTGGATGAGGGCAGATGATGCCAGAAGCCCTTCATGCCGAGTTTTGAAAGCCAGGTGAAGGAGTCTGGACATTCTGTGGAAGTACGGGGGGAGTCAAGGTTATTTAGCACAAATACGGCAGGGTTCAAGTGCAAGTGTGCCCACGAGTAGAACTAGAGGAGGCTACTGGAGGATGGGTGCCGTTTAGGGAGATCTCACAGCCATTAGAGAGAGGAGAGGAGATGAGGAGATGAGGAGATGAGCTAGGAGAGACCTCCACAGTGGTAAGGACGGGTGGTCAGGAGCAAGTGAGGGGCAGGAGCTGGTACGGTAGTGCTTCCGCTCAGCCAGCACAGCACTGCATAGGCAGGAGTCCCAGGAGAGGGGTGGTTTCTGCTAACTCCTGCCAGACCTCCTGAGAAAGCCAGGGCCTCCGTGTCTCTCCATCAGGGAGGCTGAGCCCACCGCCTGTAGCTGCTGGGGGAGGGGAAGCGTCGTGTCCACACAGGAAGGCGGTGCTGCTTAGGCAGCCTGAGTGCACGGATGGCCAGGGCCCAGCGGCAGGTCAGTTGGCTGACTGATAAGAGCTCGTAAAAGAATACCAAAGAAGCCCCTGGAGAATGGAGCTGGGAGGTTGGAAGGAACTTTTACATTCCTTCTACTGTTGAAATTTGTTTTAACCATGAGTAGATGTTGACTTTTTAGATAAAAGGAAAACAGTGTTAAGCCATCCCTTCCTTTCTGTCTTCTACTTTTTCAGGATTAGCACGGGACACTGAGATCTGGTTCCTGGACAGAGCATTATACTGGCATTTTCTCACAGACACCTTTACTGCCTATTACCGCCTACTCATCACTCACCTGGGCCTGCCCCAGTGGCAGTATGCCTTCACCAGCTATGGCATTAGCCCCCAGGCCAAGGTAAGGGAGGACTCCCTGTCATCTCAAACTCCAAAACATATTAGAGTCTTCTGAGGAAATGTGTAAATTGCAGAGTCCCAACTTCCTCATCGGATTCTGCAGATCTGGGTAGAGCCCAGGAACCTGCATTTTCAATAAGCAAAGTAATTGCTTCCAATTCAGGTGGACAACAGAACTTTATACTAATCTACTTAAGTGGTTCCCAGCCTTGGCTAGTCCTCAGACTCACCTGGGGAGTTTTAATTTCTAATGAACTGGGGCGGGGGCAGGGCTTAGGTTTGATGGCTGGTCTTGGATTCACAGTACACGCACACACAGAACAGAGTACAATCAGTCTCTTATTCTCTGGCTCCTCATCCACCCACTTCCCCACCAGCAGCCGCTGTGGGTCTCTTGTGCCCTCACTGAGCTATGTTGTTGGATAGAAACCACACACACATACAGTTTGGGGTTCTTTTTCTCTAAATCACAAATGGGATACACTGTTCACATTGTTCTGCACCTTCTTTTCACTTAATTGCACACTGGAGCTCATTCCCTGTCCATATATAGAAAGCTGTCTCTTTCATTGATATGTGGTATTTCAAAATATGGATGTGCCTCATTTATACTATAGATCTAGGTACCATTTTAAACATACAGATGTCAGATAATGCTGATAGGCTGCCTTCTTTGAGAACACCAGGTGTGTCGAGAGGAACTTTTGACTGGGTGGCGAAAAATGAGGGGCTCAGTTCCCTGTATGTATTCATCAAGGTGACCTCACTTGCTCAAATGGCACACGATGATATCATCCAGGCAACACAGTGGGTGGTTACTATCAACGAACACCAGTGTCGATGCCCTTTGCCTTCAGCTGCCCAGAAAGCCTGCAGGGAAGAGAGCAGGCGGCTCCCCTCAGCGGAGCCGGCTCTGGTCTTGGTCTGCTCTTTCCCCATGGGGAGGGTGCTACCCAGTCCACCGGAGGGGCAGAGGCTGGTGTGAGGGCAGAACAGTTAGGACACTATGCCCTGTGCCTTGGGGACCTAGCATCCCAGGCTCAGGGCTCACTACATTAGAAGGAAGCACAGTTACTCAGATTCTTCATCCTCATCCTGCTCTATTTAAAGGTTAAAAGACCCCCTAAAGCAATGTGTGTCTTCCTTTTTACCCAAAGGAAGTGCTGATAGATTTTAGAGGCAGTTTTCATGAAAATTTTACTCTCTGCCTCATCTCCCCAGCTCTCGACCCCTATATTGCCACTAAACATGAGTACATGCTTGTCTCCTTTGAATTGTGATTGTCTCTCCCAACTCTGTCTTACAGCAGTGGTTCAACATGTATAAACCCATCACCTACAACACAAACCTCCTCACTGAAGAGACTGACTCCTTTGTGAACAAGCTGGATCCTAGCAAAGTGTTCAAGAGCAAGAACAAGACCATAATCCCCAAAAAGAAAGGGCCTGCTCAGCCTGCAGGTGGCCAGAAAGGACCCTCAGGTCCTGCTTCCACCTCTAAACCCTCCTCTGGGTCTGGAAACCCTCTCCGGAAATGAGCAGCCCCCTCCACCTCCCCGCCTGCCCCACAGCAGTGATGTCCGTGTACAGATGTCCTGGGCATGGCCCAACCTCAGAGTCTGTGTGTGGAACCACAGTCCTCTCTCCGTCTGCACTTGATCTCAGCCAAAAGGCTGAGAAGCGATTCCTCTCCCCATCTGAATGACAGAATCCTAGGCCTTTTACTCCCCTTGGCCTGAGCCAGGAGTTGGAAGGGCGTACTCAGGTCTCCCCAAGAATCCTTCCACATACCCATTACAGCAGGTTGTGCCATCTGCTGCTCCTAGGAGATGTGAGGAATATAAGGTTTTATGTAAGTGATTAAGTAGATCTGTTAAGAGCTTTCTTCTCTTTCTACCCCAACCCCCAACCCCTCAGCAGTAATTATAGAGGTTCCCCAAAGAAACCACTGGTTTTGATCTAGGAGGCATTAGAACTATGCTGTTTAACTGGTAGCCACTTTTAAAGCAGCTAAATTTAAACCATATTAAAAATTCATTTCCTCAGTTTTATTAGCCACATTGGAATATTTGTGTGGCTAATGGATTCTGTATTAGACACAGAGATGATGAAACATTTCTATCATTGCAGAAAGTTCTGTTGGGTAGGTAGCACCACATTAGAATATTTTTGCATTACCCTTACTCAAATCAGTTCATTTTTGTTAGAGAATATTGAACACTCTCACAATTTGATGGGTTATAATGTTCCATGTAAAATCCTGAAGGTACATTTTTATGTTTTTTATATCCTTCCCCACAAATAAATCTTACTTTGCTCATTTTTAATTTTCTATTAAGTTTTTCATCTTCATCAGTTTTCTATAAAGTTTCTTGTTCCAGTTTTTTGATGTGATATTTGCACATTTGCCAAAATTATCTTTCTCACATTGTTTTTTTTTTAAGAAGTGATTCTACTGTACCATGAAAACAAGACCTCCCAAGCATTGCTTTGCCAGGGCTCTTCATGAAGAGTTTTGATGAAATCAGTTGCTATTGACAGGAGCTTCCACCTGCTCCGCCTACTCACAACTGCTCAGCAGTTCATGGAGTGGCAGAAGAGGATAGAGAGGAACCCAGGTGTCAAGGATAATAGCTGAGGTTTAGTCTTCCGCAAGTACTTTTCTTCCAGAACTCATCAGAGGGAGAACCAGCCAGTGCCAGAGGAAAGAGCCCAGCATTTGGCTGCTTCCTGAAGTCAAGGCTAGAAGGGGATTGAGAAGTTGTGTTGTTTGCCACTGTGGCGGGTTTGCTTCCTCTAGTGCCTTCGGAGCCCCTGAATTATTTCTGGTGGCCCAATTCTGGATTTCACAAATGAAGCAGCAGAGGAGCCACGGTGCCCTTGACACCAGCAACAATCAGCTGGAGTCCCCAGAGGGCTTGTAGACAGAAGCGGGTTCCACTGCGGAGAGGTTTGAGGGCTGCCTCAGGAGGAGCAGAGCCATTAAGAGCAGGGCTGGCTACCTATACAGAGCCCAGTGCAGAGCTGGGATGTGGGGCCTTTTCTCCAAAAGCCAGTAGACAGTACCATGAAAAGCACTAAAAGGTTTTCCCCTTCTTCTCACAACTTGTTACAGATTTTTTTGTTTGATACTCAATGCTATTCCAGGAAAAATTAAAGTGTTAAATTATTACAGTTTTATCATTCATCTGTCTACTTTTGGGCTATTCCAGTTTTAAATGCCACTGTGAGAGCATTTAATTCATATTCAGAGTCAGCAAAATCACGCAATTATTTCATATCTGTCGTATGTATATATGTCTCATTCTTACCAAAACAGTGGAAACAACACACAAAACTAGCTCAACCATTATTTCACTTTTTGATACGTACACAGTCTCTCTCAACTTACCAGGGAGTAAGGAAGGACTGAAAGAGAAATTAGGAGCTGTGTTCGGTTTTCCTTTCCTTCCGTGTCCTCATTTCAGTGTGAGTGGTTGGCTACTACAGGAACGGAACATGAGTAGGAAGGGGTTCCACGGTCACACATGCTTCTTAGAACGCCATCACCACCTCTGGGTATTTGAATGAAATCTGGTTCAGATAGAAAGCACGACCTCTGGGGCCTCGTGTCCTCACTTTCTCAGCTGTGGACATGCCTCTCCATGTATGTAGGCCCACTGGAATTCTGTTCTCATGGGAATCACAAAGGCTGTAAGTGAAAGAGGCAGTAAGAACAGGGGACTAACACACTGCACGTATTTCCCCTGCTCATGCGTACACACCTTTGTCTCACCATACCTTGACTTACACAAGTTCAGAGACAAAACTAGGAATTTCAAGGCAGTGGCAGGAGAACATTAAACCAAAGTAAGACCTTCTGAGTGTGGGGCCTTGCATGACTGTGCAGATCACATGCACGTGAAGCTGGCCCTGGTGAAGGAGGAAGGGAGCACCCCTGGCGAAAGACTCCAGACAACAGGTTAAGAGGATTACATGGCGGAAAAGCTCACCAGGATGACAATGTTTTGAAACTAAAGCAATTAAAATGGCAGTAGGGACTTGCATCAGAGAAGACAATGGCAACCCACTCCAGTACTCTTGTGTGGCAAATCCCATGGACAGAGGAGCCTGGTAGGCTGCAGTCCGTGGGGTCTCTAGGAGTCGGACACAACTGAGTGACTTCACTTTCACTTTTCACTTTCACGCATTGGAGAAGGAAATGGCAACCCACTCCAGCATTCTTGCCTGGAGAATCCCAGGGACGGGAGAGTCTGGTGGGCTTGCCGTCTCTGGGGTCGCACAGAGTTGGACACGACTGAAGCAACTTAGCAGCAGCAGCAGCAGCAGGCACTTGTATAAATCAATCGCCCAGGAAAAAGAGTCTGTGCTGGAATCACAGAATGAGAATAAAAGCAGGATGCTTCATGACACACCGATGTGGCTCAGAATGTGCATGAAGTGCCACACTGTCGTACTGCTCACATCCTGAAGCAGGGAGGTACCCAGGCCAAGGACAGGCACGACAAGGGGCAGCTTGCAGAGGGTAATCCACAGAACACCTCTTGGAGCTGCCCTCCCCAAATGTGGACATGCATCAGTGTCGCTGAAGTTGGGTGCAGAAAACAAGATGCCCAGGTCTCCTCCAGACCTCCAAAATCAAAATTGTGAGGAAAGATTCCAAGCATCAGGACTTTAAATCAGCCACAATGATGACAATAATGTTCACAGGCTGTCAGACTTTCTACTTAATGGGTCTGGGTGGTTTTGCTTTCATTGTGTGGAGAAATAAAAATATTTTCAGTTCAGTGAAGCATACACAATGATTGGAACAGAAGAACCAAGGTACCTTTTAGTTTCTGAAATATATCCATTTTTAAAACTTTTTTTTTATCATGGAGAGTTTTAAACATTTACAAAGATAGAGTAGTATAATGAATCCCCATCTATCCATCACCTGGTTTCAACAACGACCAATCTATGATCTATCATATTTTATCTATACCCGTTCTTTACTCCTTTAATTTTTAAATAATTCCATTTTTAACTTAGCTGTTGGTTTTTAAGTTATACTTCTTTGCATTCTGTTTTAGCAGTTGCTCCAGGGATTACAATATTAACTTTTCTGTGCAGTAGACACGTATGTACAGTGTCCCCAGTAGCTGCATTTGTGTAGTTAACTCCGCCTCCTTGACTGGAGTTGACGACACTGGGTAAGGACCGATTGAAACTGGGATGCTATGATGAATTTCCTTCTTTGGCTTAAGCCAACCCAGACTGGATTCTGTCTTTGCCACCAAGCATTCTCTGGTTAACACATCAGCCTTCATTATGGAGTTATTGTGAAGAGTAAGTACGCAAGTGAGAACTTAAAGGCTGGTCCCTCCCTCCCTTGTAATGTGACTGTAATCTTTCTAGCCCTTAGCTTTGTACACGAGCCAGGCTCTGCCTACTGTCCCACTCACTTTCCTTCCAAAACACCAGTGTGGTTCCCCCTTCTGTGACTTTACACCTGTGGTTTCCTACCTGCGGTGCTGGCCAGCTGCTTCACATCTTCCTCCCCAGGTCCAGCTCCAGTCCGCCTCCGCCTCAGAGCATCTGAGACGCTGAGTCCGCAGGGAGAGCCCACTCCAGGGGAGCACTTCGCTCCATTACCGTGATAGTCTTGCCTTGTCTCCTCCGTGTCCTCAGTGGTTGTTGAGACAGAGGGTTACCACTGCGAGCCATGCTGCTTAGTGTGGAGCCACGTGAAACAGCAGTAGATTACACTTAAAATCAATTAGTTCACAATTTTGTGCTGAATTAGGAGCGGCCACATACTTACATCCAGGATAGACCAACAGAAACAGACCACCCAATAATGAGAAAAAATAAAAAGCTGTGGAAATGCTTAAATATTCATTTAAACTCTCAAAATGCAACCACTGCTGTATTTTAGAGGCAGGACATCCTCATCCAGCTCAGAGACCACCTCTTTCAGAAGACTCCGTCATAGTGGAATCTGCTGCTTTATATGACCATGTCTTGGCATCTGAACCACATCTCCCAGCCTGCCTCTTGCACACGGTGGCTGTGACTCAGAAATCTTGTTCATCCGTGTCCCCTGTGGTTTCAGAAGTGGGATCTTTGTGGTTACACATCCTTACCTTTCCTACAGCACCCAACACCTGAACCTTGACCAGCATGCACTCTGGTAAATGCAGCATTAATAACAGCCAGCCCATTCATCCCACACAGATAGTATCTATCGAGAGCAGGCTCGAAAGCGATAGTGTGGACCATGGTGAAAACAATGCGAGACCTGCAATGGTGCTTTGTAAAGCTTGATTACAGGGTGGATTTGGCTCTTGGAGATGTGTGCTCAGCCATGGCATATATACCTGGGCCACACACACAGGCCTGATGTGGACTCTGCCGAGGAGATGGTGTGTCATCTAGGTGGGATGTGTCGGGAGAGAAGAGTGTGTATTTGATGGATGGCAGTGAACATCAATCACAGAATTCTCCACCAAGGACAGGGGGACCCACAAGGCTCAGAAGACCCTTAGGCAGGCGATGGACATAGCTTCTTAAACACTGTTCATAAGGTCTTGATGAACAGCACCCCAAAGCAATTTTATACACAATTTCACATGAAAACCTTTATGTGGAATGAATTAAACAGCAGCAAGCGCATAACAAGATGTGTTCTCTCAGACCTGTGATGTCCAGTACAGTCGTGACTAGCCACAGATAGCCATTAAACTTAAAATACAAAATTCTGCTCTTGTCACATTTCAAGTGTTCCATAATCACGTATGTCTAGTGGCCACCATTTCAATAGGGCAGATATAGAACATTTCCATCATCATCAGAATGTTCTATCGGGCAACCCTGTCTTGGACTATGCGTGGCTTATTTTCACAGTTCTCAGAATAACTGCTGCAAAGCCCTTTTGTAACATGCTATATTCAACAAAGAGTTTCCCTGGTGGCCCAGTGGTAAAGAATCTGCTTGCGGTGCAGGGGATGCGGGTTTGACCCCTGGGTTGGGAAGATCAAATGGCAACCCATTCCAGTATTCTTGCCTGGAGAATCCCATGGACAGAGGAGCCTGACGGACTATAGTCCATGGCATCACAAGAGTCGGACACAACTTGGCAATTAAACCACCACCACTACCATAGTCAACAAAGAACAGGGACATTTACTCAACTTGATACTTGTCTAAGATACAGCATCCTTTAACACTTTAAAGATTCTTTCTACAACCCCTGGCTCACAGGGCAAGCCCGGGATGAGTCAGCATGTCACTGCATACCTTGGAAAAGGGCCCGCTGTCCTGGCTGCAGAGCAGCCTTTGTGGGTTCTGGGCTTTCCCCCCACATTGTAGACAAAGGCCCCAAAGCAGCTCAGCCTCTAGGGTTCTACAGTGTCTCCAGCGTGGAAAGCTGAGGGAGGTGAAGGAGCAGGTTCCCTGCATCTTTTTTTTTTTTTAATAGTAAAATATATTCAGCCTGCATCTTAAAGCACTTCATCTCTTCGGCCCTCCCAGGGAGCAGGTGGACCCCACTGAGAACATGCTCCTGAGCTCGCAAGTAACCACTCGAGAAGTGACACTTCTCAGATCACCCGCTTTTCCTCTGGGGATCAGTCACCTCCTTTTCTCACAACAGGAAGAGTATCTTGGAGATCCACCAGAGCAGGGACCCAAACAGTCCTCAAGACAGTTTCAGGCCAACAGAGGGAGAGACCTCATCCCTCAAGACAAAGTAGTGAAGTAAGGACAAGATTAAGCCTCTGGACAAACAGCTTACCCTTGCCAAGGCTCCAGTTCCCAACTCGATACTTGTGTCATTTTTAAGTGAGGCCACCCCTTGGGCGAGACGGAGCTCTAGACTGGACTTGAGGGTCTGTGTTTCAATGTATGGGGGCTTCTGAGGCATACCACAGGTGGCTTGGGACTGTGTCCGCCCAGGTTTGAGACAGAGGGTTGGGATTTTATTGATAGAATATATGCTTACTGAATCACTTAATGAGAAACATTATTTTCCTTTAAACATGTGATTCTAAACAGACTGCTGAGGCCTTAATTATCATCTTCACAAAGCATGTTTTGGCCACTGAAAAAATGGGAAATCACCTTCAACGTTTTTCTATTATCACAAGCTTGTAAAGTTTACTTTCACCCAAAGGTGACATCCTATTTTCTGACGTTAATTTAGGAAGTTGTTTAATTTTCATAACTTTTACAAGTTTCAGGACAAATTTTTCTTCCACAGAGAAATAGACAAGCTTTTTTTTCATACTACCTGCTGATGGGCTGCTGGATTAGAACCCATTTTCCTCTATTGAGACTGCATTTCTGGATGGTTTATACTGGGGAAAAGTGTATTGTGTTAGCCACTCAGTCATGTCCAACTCTTTGCAACCTCAGGGACTATGAGCCCACCAGGATCTTCTGTCCATGAAAGTGGATTGCCATTCCCTTCTCCAGGAGATCTTCCCAACCCAGGGATCGAACCTGAGTCTCCTGCATTGCAGGTGGATCTTTACCATCTGAGCCACAAGGGAAGCCCAAAGATGTGTCTTGTCAGAAGTGGGATTGCCATTTCCAATCTCATAGCTAATCTTCTGAGCTAGGAAGCTCTCTGATGTTGACTCAGTTCAGTTCAGTTCAGTCGCTCAGTCGTGTCCAACTCTTTGCAACCCCATGAATCGCAGCACGCCAGGCCTCCCTGTCCATCACCATCTCCTGGAGTTCACTCAGACTCATGTCCATAGAGTCCGTGATGCCATCCAGCCATCTCATCCTCGGTCGTCCCCTTCTCCTCCTGCTCCCAGTCCCTCCCAGCATCAGAGTCTTTCCCAATGAGTCAACTCTTCGCATGAGGTGGCCAAAGTACTGGAGTCTCAGCCCCAGCATCATTCCTTCCAAAGAAATCCCAGGGCTGATCTCCTTCAGAATGGACTGGTTGGATC
>SJYX01007544.1:6340-43189 GCA_006410675.1 Oreotragus oreotragus
ATGGTGACTGCAGCCATGAAATTAAAAGACGCTTGCTCCTTGGAAGAGAAGTTAAGACCAACCTAGATAGCATATTAAAAAGCAGAGATACTACTTTGCCAACAAAGGTCCATCTAGTTAAAGCTTTGGTTTTTCTAGTAGTCATGTATGGATGTGAGAGTTGGACTATGAAGAAAGCTCAGTGCCGAAGAATTAATGCTTTTGAACCATGGTGTTGGAGAAGACTCTTGAGAATCCCTTGGACAGCAGAGAGATCCAATCAGTCTATCCTAAAGGAAATCAGCCCTAAATGTTCATTGGAAGGACTGATGCTAAAGCTGAAACTCCAATACTTTGGCCACCTGAATCGAAGAACTGACTCATTTGAAAAGATCCTGATGCTGGGAATGATTGAAGGCAGGAGGAGAAGGGAACGGCAGAGATGGCATCATCAATGCAATGGACATGAGCTTGAGTAAGCTCTGGGAGTTGGTGATGGACAGGGAAGCCTAGTGTACTGCAGTGAATGGGGTCACAAAGAGACAGACACAACCGAGTAACTGAACTGAACTGAACTGAACTAGATTCAGGCATTACTGATTCAATGAGCCAATCTGCCCTACATCTTACTGGATGATCCCTATAACAGTCCCTTGGAAACCACAAGTGAAATAATTCCTATTTTTCTTTGGAAACTTGGTTTTGAACTAAAATTCTGAAGTCCACCATTTCAAACACTTGTTTTCTAGTCCCCGCAGACTTCCAATGACAGCTTTTTCAACTCTCAGTCACCAATAGCTCTTCCTCAAAGCTGGCCGCTCCTGAAGGAATTCAGTGGCCTCTTCTAAGAACACTTACATCCTTCTCTCTCTGAGACCATCCAACCTCTTCCTCTTGCAGGTTGAAAAACTTTTTAATTACCTGACCCACACTGGTCATCAAAGCCCCAGGAAGTTTCATTACAGCTGGAGGACTAGGTGTAGTCCTCAGAGTCCCAGGTGGCTCAGATGGTAAAGAATTCACCAGCAAAGAACCTGGAGCAGATGCAGGTTCAATCCCTGGGCTGGGAAGATCCCCTGGAGGAGGAAATGTCAACCCACTCCAGTATTCTTGCCTGGAGAATCCCATGGACAGAGAAGCCTTGTAGTCCAAAGGGTCACAAATAGTCAGACATGACTGAGTGCCTGCATGGGGCACTAGGAGGACACCGTCAAGTTTGAAGTAGGTTTACCATTTATTTGTTGGTCACTTAAACTGAGATGCAAGTGAATACTGCCTCCAATGTCTAAACATACAAATGGCAGTTCTACAAATATAAACCAGGAAATTAGCTCACGATCTTTAACCATAACATAGGTCTATGTCTCCTTTTTAGTGCCGAAACAGAAGTATCAATCGCTCTGTTTCTCCACTTGAGCATCCTGAATCAATTCCTTGCTGCCTTTGCCATGGGCCATGTTGTTATTCTGGTACCTACCTGGGCCAGGAGGACCTGTGCCTTTCTTACACCAATTGCAAAATACACAGCTTAGCCCAAAGAAATGGCAAATAGTTTTTAATTCAAACATGCCGTGTTCCTTGACCCTCAGAACATCTCCATGTAGATGTTTCTGGGTCAGTAGAGTGTGTATCTGCTGCCTTTCCTTCATCCAGTCTCTCCTTCCCCCTCTATGTTTCTGTACCTGTTTATACTGCACTTTATATGTGAAAGAAGAAACCATCACGTTCACGTGTGTATCTGCCAAGTAGCCCCGGGTACATAGTACAGATGAAGGAAATATTAATCGAATGAAGAATGAATGAATGATATCAACTCCATTTGCAAATAGCCTCTCTGTTATCAGCTGCAAATGTCTGGCCTGGAGATCCTCTAGTTGGCATGTATACCAGGGAGAGAGATGGTATCGGTTTGTGAAGGAAATGGCATTGAAAGGACAGAGATGACACAGAGAGAAACTATTTTGAGATACAATTAGAATGTCTCTTAGAGGAGAAAGGTTGAAAGTAGGAAGGGATTGGTTTGATTCAATTAATTCTCAGGAAGGTGAGGTCATCTATTTTTACCTCCACTCTCCTAAGAAGAAAAACTGTTCTATTGCTCAGAAGATATGGGTCTTTTGGCCTCCACCAGCCCCTGCCCTGATTTGCTCTGTTAACATCTTCACATGACTTTATTTGATTCTGTATAAATGGGGATATGGCCCCATACACAGAGCCATTTAGAAAGGCTTTATTTCTAAGGTTATAGTCATTTAAAAACGTGTTTTCAGACTTCCCTGGTGGTACAGATTCCCTGGAATCTGCCCGCCAGTGTGGGGACACAGGTTCAACCCCCAGTCCAGGAAGATTCCACATGCCACACAGCAATCAAGCCCGTGCTCTGCAATAAGAGAAGGCACAGCAATGAGAAGCCCACACATCGCAACAGAGTAGCTCCTGCTCTCTGCAGCTAGAGAAGGCCCGTGCGATCAGGTAAAAGCACAACCAGAATAAAAGTAATTACAATTTTTTCTTTAAAAGCATAATACAATACTGAACCTTGTTCTGAGTCCATAGTGGTTATATTTTAATTTGTATTTTCATTATATATTTTCCTGCCCTCTGCCTTTTTTTTTTGCCTTTGAGCATGCCTGCAGAATTAAACTAGTGTACTTGAAAGTAAATTATTTCCCTTTATTTATTAAGCTAATATCTTACTTGTTCTTGGGTACCTTTTCTCTGAAACTGATTTCTAAAATTTAAATGTTTTAAACCAGTCACAGTATAAAATTATCATGGTTCCTTGATAGACAAAGAAACCCTCCAAAAAATCCTTTCTTAGAGTTATGAAAATATTATTAACTTAGAATTTTCAGAATGGCTTTCATGAAAATTAGTCTTACAATAGCTGGAATGTTTTTGTCTTATCCACTACAGTATAATTTAACTATTTGCTTTAGAAATTAATTTGGCCTAATGTTCACTCTAATGATTTATTCATTTTTGAAATATTAGTGCCCATTTACATTTACTGAAAGAAAATCTCAAGGGTGAAAATAAGATAGGTCTTGTTCTCAAATGATTTATCTATTTCTTCTCAAACTCCTTAAAAATACTTCAAAATAAAAACAAAAATACTGACTGTAACAGAAGTAGATTTTAATTTTGCTTCAGGTAATATTAAAATATCAGTATAAAACTATCAAAAATTGTTAATAACTTGGGATTGAAGAAAGTAAGATCAAATATATACACAAGTATCCACAAGTCCTTTTCAATGAAATCTAGTGATCATTAATATTTTCCAATAATATTGTCTGTGTTATTTTTTTAACACCATTCGTTTTTCTCTAGTCATTTTTCTTTCTAGAATAAGGTGGATAATCTGAAGGGACACATGTACACCTGTGGCTGATTCATGTCAATGTATGGCAAAAACCACCAAAACATTATAAAGTAATTAGCCTCCAATTAAAATAAATAAATAAATTTAAATATATATATATTGGTTGGTTATATTGTATATTGTAATGACTTACAACTACTTCCTGATGAATTTTTAAACTAAAAAGTACATATTTTAAGATTTGAAGAAAAAAAACAACCTTTCAAAAACAACTGCAGAGAATGCAAAACAGCTGTTTAGGGTGTCAATGGTTCATTATATATACATGGCAATTTGAAGATTGACTATCATAACACAAAGCTTCAAATAAGAACAAAAAATGGCATCTCATTGCTACTGACTATGATCTTTAAAACTGAACTATCACTGACTCTTTGAAAGTTCCATTCAAGTTTGAGAATAGTTATTGGACTTGACGACTTTGTGGATATATTGCATTTAAGGTCTGCAGGCAATTTCAGGGGATATTTTGATGTTTTTGAAAAATCTGAACTGTTTCATATTCCTGATTTAAGGAGCCTAAAAATAGGCTAAAGGGAGGGAGATGGTATAATTCAATATTTTTTTCCTGAGCATACTTTGAGAAGCCTCTGTGGTACTTCTTTTTTGAATTCTGTAATTTCTGGAAGAAACATTATATATTCCTAAAATATTATTTACTAAGTGAACATTAAGCTCTCTGCCAAAAGTAAAAAAGAACCACTAGAAGATGTCAGTGTTGACTTCAAGTATAGACCAATATTAAAGACTAGTTGCTTGCAAATTGAGGTAGTGGCTGTGGGCAATACTATCAAAAGTGAGAGTGCTAAAATGTCCGACTCTCTGTGGCCCCTTAGACTGTGGCCACCAGGCTCCTCTCTCCATGGGATTTTGCAGGCAAGAATACTGGAGTGGGTATCTTTCTGACCCAGGGATTGAACCCGGGTCTCCAGCATTGGCAGGCAAATTCTTTACCACCGAGCTATCAGAGATGCCCTTAGGCAACACTGTGTCCTCCTATAAATTCCATCATGACAAAGTATCAGTTCCAGTAAATTTAGCACATAGATCTGATGTTTGGACAGATTCAGTTCAGTTCAGTTCAGTCGCTCAATCGTGTCCGACTCTTTGCGACCCCATGAATCGGACAAATTACTAGAAGTTTGAGTAGAACCAAAGCCCTAGACGTGTTGGCTTTTTGCCACATACGAATCATCTTCAGTTAGGATGAAAGAAAGATGGCAATTCACCAAGCAGTCAAAAACCTACTGTAGACGTGGCTCGAGAAATCACTTCTGGTTAAGATCCAGACATGAAAAGCATGCTAGTATGGAGAAACTGGACACTCTATTTTAAAAAGAAGCTGCCATTTAAAAAATCACAAATATGTAAGAATGCAAATTACAGCATTACTGGATACAGCAAAGACATCTTGAAAGTGCAGATTAAAAAAAAAGGAAGATAATTAAGATGAAATTAAAATATTATTACTCTGTATTTGGGCTTCCCTGGTGGCTCAGAGGTTAAAGCGTCTGCCCGCAATGCAGGAGACCTGAGTTCGATCCCTGGGTCGGGAAGATCCCCTGGAGAAGGAAATGGCAACCCACTCCAGTATTCTCGCCTGGAGAATCCCATGGACGGAGGAGCCTGGCGAGCTACAGTCCACGGGGTCGCAAAGAGTCAGACATGACTGAGTGACTTCACTACTCTGTATTTAATGCTTATTATTTGCCAAGAATTATGCTAAGTCCTCTATTATTTATCATTTTAAAAATTCTTAGAAGGACTGGTGCTACATCATGAACTCATTATTTAGATGAGGAATCTGTGGCTTAGGAAGGTTTCATAATTTTCTTTTTTGTTGTTGTTGTTTTAATATAAATTAATTTTTTAATATAATTTTCTTAAGTTTATGCAGCTAGCACTTGTTGTAAAGAATCTGCCTGCCAATGCAAGCGACATGGGTTTGATCCCTGGGTTGAGAAGGTCCCCTGGAGTAGGAAATGGAACCCTACTCCAGTATTCTCGCCTGGAAAATTCCACGGGCAGAGTCACCTGACAGGCTACAGTCCATGGGGTCACAAAGAGTTGGACACGACTGAGCAACTGAGCACAATGTATCAGGGGATATGGGTCTCAAGTTTAGTTCTGCCTCTTGCCAAATTCTAGGTTTTTATTTCTTCTATAGATTGCACCTGACCAATTAGATGAAGATAAATCTCCTGAATTCTATAAGAAAATGACAGCAGGCAAAATCTTCAGGAAAGAGAAATATGATGTCTCTTATCCAACAGTGGACAAGACGAGAGAAAGGAGGGAAAAGAAAAAAATGAAGCCCTCAAAGCTAAATCTGATCCAGAAATCACTGGGGAGAATATCGTTCTTATACAAGAAAAGCGTGTGGGTAAAAGTAAGTTTACAAGAGTCAGTTTTGCTTGAAATTTATAGAGGAAAAGAAAGCAATATTGTGAGGAAAGAGTTCAGAGAATTTATAAGAGAACAGAATCTCTAGTCCCAGAAGAAATCGTGCTCCATAGCCACAGGAACCAAACAGGGCAAATGTAATGAGAAAAGTCACTGGAGGAAAGAGAGGACACTGGGGAACATGCCATGAAAACACACAAATGTGTTGCAAGAGACACAATATAAAACAGGAAGCTATACTGTAAACTGCAACCGTACAGCATAGTTTTGAGTGAAGACAGACTAAATTTATTTTTAAATAATATAAAAAAACAATGTTGATAAATAACAGTGATTGAACTTCCACACTAGTCAACAAAGGAAAAGTCCCCTACAAAAGAGTATATTTTTATGTTTACCACTCCAAAAATTGGGCATCTGAAAGGTAAAATTCTCAGAATGTGTACAGCACATTGTAACTTGGAGGGAATAAATATTAGTAATCTCAACTTAAAGAAATTAAACCCCTGGAGAAGGGAATGGCAACCCACTTCAGTATTCTTGCCTGGAGAATTCCATGGACAGAGGAGCCTGGCGGGCTACAGTCCATGGGGTTACAAAAAATCAGACACAACTGAGTGACTAATACACAACACTTAAATAGAAATTCCAAAGTATTCTTATTTAAACTGCAGCCTAAAAAGTATTTTAAGAAGAGAATAAGAAAATGCTCCAGTATATCAGTCAAGATTTATTTATAAGAACTAATAAAAGTGTGAAAAAAATGTGATCAAACTATTCAAAAGTGGACCTGCTTTCTCAGAAGAAAGAAAATTTGGCATCAATATGGTAAAGATGAAGAAATTCTTAAAAGATTAAAAACCACATGAAAGTTAATGAAAGCATTAAAAATTAAAAAAGAAAAGATGGCACTCCAAAAGAAGAATTGTTAACTTTAAAATGTATTTTTAGAAAATGTATTTATTTTAAAGGAAAAATAAAGAAAAAAAATGGTACAGGTCAAAGATGAAATGTCAAAGACAAGACTAGGAAAACACATTCTGACTGTGACTTTATGGACTGTGGCCCACCAGGCTTCTCTGCGAGATTCTCCAGGCAAGAATACTGGAGTGGGTTGCCATTTCCCTCTCCAGGGGATCTTCCCAACCCAAGGATCGAACTTGCATCTCGGTCTCAAGCAATGACACATGGATTCTTTACAGGAAAACACATTCTGACTATCTGTGACGCTATGGACCGTGGCCCACCAGGCTTCTCTGTGAGATTCTCCAGGCAAGAATACTGGAGTGGGTTGCCATTTCCCCCTCCAGGGGATCTTCCCAACCCAAGGATCGAACTTGCATCTCGGTCTCAAGCAATGACACATGGATTCTTTACCACTAGCACCATCTGGTAAGCCCAGAAAACACATAATCTAGCAAAAGCATCAATACTGAAATGTGAGCAGGGACTAGTGGCTAAGACTCTATGCTCCCAGTGCAGGGGGCCCTGGTTTGATACCTGGTCAAGGAAATAGATCCCACATGCTGCAACTAAGATCCATCACAGACGAGATAAATAAATAATTTTTTTAAAAAAGAAAGAAGTATATTTTTTAAATGAAAGAAATGCTTGCTCCTTTTATACAGGAATTTTTAGCAAAAAGACACAGTCCTTTGGTGCTTTTCTGAAAGTTTTAAAAAGAATAAACAAATGACAAATGACTGGTAACATGGGAGAGGTTTTAAGTAAAGACAGTTTTAAAAGGAGATGGAGAAGGAAAAATCTTATAATTAGACATGCCAGGTCTTTCTTTAAACCATCTGCTTTACAAGAAAGGTTGCTGAAAAATTCATTGTCTTCATTCATCATACCAAACTGTGATTTATTTTCTCACATATATGCAGTACATGTAGACTTTAACTTCTAGAGGACAGGAACCATTTCTTATTCATCTTTGAATGCCAGATGTTAAGAACACAGCAAGTACTCCATGGACTTTCATTGAGCTGTATAGGATATGTGAATATACCATATATTGGTGCAGTGAGATACCCTCATACTAATCCATGAATGAGAGAAAAAAAATTAAAAGTAATCTATAGGCTGGGTTGGACTCAAATGCAAAAACACATCAAAATAGAAAGTAGTCAACTATAAAGTTGAAAAGGGACTTGGCACATAAAATGCATGCAGATGACATCACTTCTGATAGCACTTTCTTGCTCTACCGAGATGACAGTTCGGATCCCAGTGATACTGCTGATGAGGTGGGCAGAGAAGAAAGTGGTGAGTACTTAACATATACAAATTGTTCCTCGTCTGTTTATTTGGATAACATTGAGGGCTCTAGTGGACTTCTGGTGGGCGTCAACAGAGAGACCAGTTGAAAGGCTCATGTGAGATACTAAGTAGAATGAGAAATCTGCACCCCAAAGCTCATATGTTGAAGTCTTAGCTCCTAATGCCTTGGGATGTGACAGGATTTGAAGGCAGGGTGTTTAAAGAGGGGATTAAGGTTTAATGAGGGCTTCCCAGGTGGCACTAGTGGTAAAGAATCTGCCTCCCAGTGCGGGAGACAAAGAGATGTGGGTTGGATACCTGTGGTGGGAGATCCCTGGAGAAGGGCATGGCTTATTCCAGTATTCTTGCCAAGAGAATTTCATGGGCAAAGGAGCCTTGAGGGCTATGGTCCATAGGATCTCAAAGAGTCTTGAGACGACTGAAATGAAAGCATGCATGCACAAGGACACTGTGTGGGCCCTAATTCAATACGGTTGGTCGTCTTATGATGTTGTCATTGCTGCTGTTGTTCAGTTGCCCAGTCATGTCCCACTCTTTGCAACCCCATGGACTGCAGCACATCACACCTCCCTGTCCCTCACCATCTTATAATAAGAGGTCATCAATTCACAGAAGCACATAACTAATTAAAATAGATAGACAGATAATAGGGAGGGAAGGAAGGAAGAGAAGAAGAAAAAAACAGAGAGAGATAATACAGACAAAAGGATAAGATGAAAAGAAACTAGGCATGGACCAATTCAGAGTATTTCATCAACCCAAGAATTTGATTAATTCTATAGAACATACTTTTAATAAGATAAAAGAGAAAAGAAGAGGAAAATTAGCCAGAGATGAAGCATTTGCCTTTAATCATAAGGAAGGCTGCTTTGTCTACTGTGGCTCGCACAAAGTGGATGATAATAGATTCATATGTTCATACAAAGTGAGAGCAGGGAAGTGGAGTCATTCATGGCTGATGTCCCCAACTTCCTTGAGTAAGTGGGAAGCCAGATAACCCTGGGTGAGAGGAGGGATGCAGAACTGAAATGAATGGTAAAGATGTGGAACAGCTGGTGGTGGATGGAAAAAAGAATTAAGAACAGTTACATATTCAAACCCCTTTTCTTTGATAGTATTACGATATACAGTGAGTTATAAATTTTCTAAGTCAATATCAATAATGAACAGATAAGGAAAAGCTCTTGTTTACAGTAGAAGGCTAAGAGCTTGTGGAGGGGCTGCTGGGTTGGAAAATGATCACTTTGCAACTATCATGGGAAAGGCTGGGGTCAGCTCAGGACCATCCATAGAAGTTAAAGCTAGGAGGAAACTGTGCTGGTGAGCAGGTTATTTGCATGATCAAAAATGTCTCTTCGTAGACCACTTATTAATTGTAAGGGAGAAAAGCAAACTGTTATTATACAGTGGAGAAATCAGGCCAGTCCTTCACCAGTTTCTAGCACCCACGAGGAGTAGACGGACATTGCTCACCTTCAGAAGTGATACCTTAAGAAGGACACGGCATCACTTCTGCAGTTTTCTGGCCAATAATGTATAATCTCATCCTAGTTATGAGGAAATATCATAAAAATAAACTGCTGGATGTTCTATTAATAAAAAGGTAGATTTGGGAGTATATTCTTCCAAATGTCAATGTTACAAAAGGGGAAAAAAAAAAAAGGCTGTGGAGGTGTCTCTGAATAAAGCACACTAAGAAATAATGATAGCAAAAAGCAGTGCCTGACTCCACACTGGGTTCTGTTTCAGAGGAACCATGAGGCTCTAACAGACTTTATTAGGTGAACAACAAGACTGGAATCTGGACAGAAGATGAGGTAAAAATATCCTAATGGTGTGAATTTATGAAGTTGAGAATTGGACTGGGTTATGTAAGTGAATATCGCCAATCAATGAAGCATTTAGGAGTAAAAGATCTTAATGTACATAATTTACTTTCAAATTTCTTAGGAAAATAATTACGTGAGTGTATATATATACATATATGTGTATATATATATACATATATATATACACATAATAGGTAGATAAATGTCTATCAGTACAGAGAGAGAGAGAAGGGAAAACAACAATAACCCTCTCCCCAAAACAAAACAAAAAGAGAGCAGAACATATGAGAAATGACGAAGGAAATGGGGAAATAGCAGGTAAACCTGGTACAGTATATGCAAATGTTTTCTGCATTACTTTTGTAACCTTTTCAAATTTGGAATTGTTTCTCCCTCCCAAATGTTTAATTTAGAAACTTGAGGGTAATCACTGTAAGAACAGAAGAATAATTATAAATTCCACTGAGGGTCTCTAGATGTAGTAAGGCTTGAGCTGGGTCCCCAAGAAGACAAAGCAGAAAAGGCCTGACTAATTGAGACAATAGCTTGTGTTACCTGATGTGCATGACACAGAATGCAGTCTCCCCCTCCTCCTGAACTCTACTTCCATTCGATACCCTTAATATCACAAGAATACAAGAGAAAGGATGCCACCAAAACTCATTAAGCAAAAGTACAACATGGAAGTGATGATAGGGCTACCCAGCGGCTCAATGGCAAAGAATCCGCCTGACAATGCAGGAGACGTGGGTTTGATCCCTGATCTGAGAAAATCCCACATGCCTCAGGGCAACTCAGCCCATGAGCCACAACTACTGAGCCTCTGCTCGAAAGCCTGGGAGCCACATCTACTCAGCTCACGGACTGCAACTACTGAAACCCAAGCACCTAGAACCTGTGCTCTAAACCAAGAGAAGCCACGGAAAGGAGAAGCCCACACTCCACAGTAGAGAGTAGCCCCTACTCGCTGCAGCTAGAGAAAAGCACATGCAGCAATGAAGGCCCAGCACAGCCCCCCCAAAAATAAATAAATAAAATAAAAATAAAAATATTTTTTAAAAAAGAAATGAATGATAAACCTCCATTAACAAATTAATAAGGTGGCTTCTCCTTTTCTCTATCTCAAGAGACTCTGTTGTGATGAATAATAAACTCAAACTTACAATTTGTGTGAAAGAGAAAGATTCTCATCTAATTAATGCCTTGAAATACATTGTAAGTGATGCGAACTGTATTAAGAGAATTCTTTTTTGGTCACTGAAATATAATCCAGTTTTTCAAGACAGTTTAGCTTATACAATTTTCATTCACCACATATTCACATTAATGGGTGTTACCCTCAGTGGCTCAAGTTTTAGACGATTTTTCTTCAGTTTTATTCTACAAAAACAGGGAAAGCGTCAATAACACAGAAGCATATCAAAACAAAATGTACACTTTGAGATAACTCAAGGATATTTCATGTGTCTTTTATGCTACTGCTGTGTTTTGAGTCCTCTATGAAAACAGATTTTGTTAACATGGTCCTCTTTTCTTGTGTTTAGCAAAATATCCAATCTACAACCCTATTTAAAAGGAAAAGTCTGACAAAGAGATTGATCCAACAGTCAACAACCCACTTTCGAGAACCAAATGACAACAATTGTGAAAGTTTACATCCCTCCCCAAAAAAGATGGATAAGAAGCTGCACATTCATGGTGTTCATTTAGTGATCAATTACAAATGTTGAGATGCCTTTTTTTTTTTCCAAATCCTCTGCTGCCTTCAGCTGAGCGCTTACCTTAACATTATACACATTGACTATGCGATGAATTTTATTTGCAGTGTTTTGGCGGGAATCTGTTTGGGGAAAGCCTGTCTCATCCGTCATGCATACAGATAGATTTTTGCCATTTTCAGGAGTCTGTTCTCTCTAGTTCCTGCTCCTCAGCAGCATTTTGCTGCCTGGCCACACAGGCGTTTTCCACCCTAATTCTGACTTCTCCAAATATCCTCAAGCATGAGGATCTGTGAAACCATCAAAGCCCTCATAATGAAGCCTTTCTAATATTCTTTATTCATTAGATTTTGGGCTTTAGACTATAATATACATAGCTGTAAACTCTGATGCAAATAGACCATTGAGAATTTCCATTGCAAAACTTCAACCCCTAGAGATCAGAGAGAGATGTATATATGAACAGCAACTTACGTTGTAAATAGCTTCCTATCTCCTAGATATGAAATCCATTACAGCCAAGTTCTCTTGATTGAAGAAGAAATATATTTCCAAAATGGAACTTGGAAAAAACATACTGTCACTCCAAATCATTTCACTTCTGTTGTAATGACCCCAGGAGACAATAGCGAAGGGATGTGATCATGTGACCAGTTTAGGAATAAGCAGTCCTCCCCTGCAACCGTGTTTTTGCTGTCCACGGTTTGTTATTCGTGGTCAACCACAATCTGTAAATATTAAATGAAAAATGTCAGAATTAAACAATTCATCAGGCTTAACATGCATGCCTTTCTGAGTAGCCTGATGAAATCTTTGCTTGCCCTGCTCCATCTGGCCAGGAGCATGAATCATTCATTTGTCCAGAGCATCTTTCCCGTTAGTCACTTGGTAGCTCCTCTCTAGGTATCAGACAGACTGTCACAGTATGGTGGTGCTTGTGTTCAAATGACCTTTATTTTGCTTAACAATGGCCCCAAAGTTCAAGGGTAGTGATGCTGACAATTCAGATACTGTAACTGTTCCTAGTTTATAATTTATAATTTTATCATAGGTATGTATGTATAGGAAAAATCATAGTGTATATAGGACCCAGTTATATCTGCGGTTTCTGGCATCCATCGAAGGTCTTGGAATGCATTCCTCATGCATAAGGTATGAGGGATGGGGACAACTGTATACCAGCTACAACTTTGAATTCTGTCTCCAGTTATGATGTACTTGCTGAGTAACAGCCTGAAGAGATGGGAAGGCGATAGAGACAGGGGATCCCATTTTGAACTTTGCCTTCTGCTGGTTTTCNAATGCAGGAGACGTGGGTTTGATCCCTGATCTGAGAAAATCCCACATGCCTCAGGGCAACTCAGCCCATGAGCCACAACTACTGAGCCTCTGCTCGAAAGCCTGGGAGCCACATCTACTCAGCTCACGGACTGCAACTACTGAAACCCAAGCACCTAGAACCTGTGCTCTAAACCAAGAGAAGCCACGGAAAGGAGAAGCCCACACTCCACAGTAGAGAGTAGCCCCTACTCGCTGCAGCTAGAGAAAAGCACATGCAGCAGTGAAGGCCCAGCACAGCCCCCCAAAAATAAATAAATAAAATAAAAATAAAAATATTTTTTAAAAAAGAAATGAATGATAAACCTCCATTAACAAATTAATAAGGTGGCTTCTCCTTTTCTCTATCTCAAGAGACTCTGTTGTGATGAATAATAAACTCAAACTTACAATTTGTGTGAAAGAGAAAGATTCTCATCTAATTAATGCCTTGAAATACATTGTAAGTGATGCGAACTGTATTAAGAGAATTCTTTTTTGGTCACTGAAATATAATCCAGTTTTTCAAGACAGTTTAGCTTATACAATTTTCATTCACCACATATTCACATTAATGGGTGTTACCCTCAGTGGCTCAAGTTTTAGACGATTTTTCTTCAGTTTTATTCTACAAAAACAGGGAAAGCGTCAATAACACAGAAGCATATCAAAACAAAATGTACACTTTGAGATAACTCAAGGATATTTCATGTGTCTTTTATGCTACTGCTGTGTTTTGAGTCCTCTATGAAAACAGATTTTGTTAACATGGTCCTCTTTTCTTGTGTTTAGCAAAATATCCAATCTACAACCCTATTTAAAAGGAAAAGTCTGACAAAGAGATTGATCCAACAGTCAACAACCCACTTTCGAGAACCAAATGACAACAATTGTGAAAGTTTACATCCCTCCCCAAAAAAGATGGATAAGAAGCTGCACATTCATGGTGTTCATTTAGTGATCAATTACAAATGTTGAGATGCCTTTTTTTTTTTCCAAATCCTCTGCTGCCTTCAGCTGAGCGCTTACCTTAACATTATACACATTGACTATGCGATGAATTTTATTTGCAGTGTTTTGGCAGGAATCTGTTTGGGGAAAGCCTGTCTCATCCGTCATGCATGCAGATAGATTTTTGCCATTTTCAGGGATCTGTTCTCTCTAGTTCCTGCTCCTCAGCAGCATTTTGCTGCCTGGCCACACTGGCGTTTTCCACCCTAATTCTGACTTCTCCAAATATCCTCAAGCATGAGGATCTGTGAAACCATCAAAGCCTTCACAGTGAAGCCTTTCTAATATTCTTTATTCATTAGATTTTGGGCTTTAGACTATAATATACATAGCTGTAAACTCTGATGCAAATAGACCATTGAGAATTTCCATTGCAAAACTTCAACCCCTAGAGATCAGAGAGAGATGTATATATGAACAGCAACTTACGTTGTAAATAGCTTCCTATTTCCTAGATATGAAATCCATTACAGCCAAGTTCTCTTGATTGAAGAAGAAATATATTTCCAAAATGGAACTTGGAAAAAACATACTGTCACTCCAAATCATTTCACTTCTGTTGTAATGACCCCAGGAGACAATAGCGAAGGGATGTGATCATGTGACCAGTTTAGGAATAAGCAGTCCTCCCCTGCAACCGTGTTTTTGCTGTCCACGGTTTGTTATTTGTGGTCAACCACAATCTGTAAATATTAAATGAAAAATGTCAGAATTAAACAATTCATCAGGCTTAACATGCATGCCTTTCTGAGTAGCCTGATGAAATCTTTGCTTGCCCTGCTCCATCTGGCCAGGAGCATGAATCATTCATTTGTCCAGAGCATCTTTCCCGTTAGTCACTTGGTAGCTCCTCTCTAGGTATCAGACAGACTGTCACAGTATGGTGGTGCTTGTGTTCAAATGACCTTTATTTTGCTTAACAATGGCCCCAAAGTTCAAGGGTAGTGATGCTGACAATTCAGATACTGTAACTGTTCCTAGTTTATAATTTATAATTTTATCATAGGTATGTATGTATAGGAAAAATCATAGTGTATATAGGACCCAGTTATATCTGCGGTTTCTGGCATCCATCGAAGGTCTTGGAATGCATTCCTCATGCATAAGGTATGAGGGATGGGGACAACTGTATACCAGCTACAACTCTGAATTCTGTCTCCAGTTATGATGTACTTGCTGAGTAACAGCCTGAAGAGATGGGAAGGCGATAGAGACAGGGGATCCCATTTTGAACTTTGCCTTCTGCTGGTTTTCAGGTGGGTTACTTACAGTGGAAAGAGAAAACATACCTATCTCTCTATAAACGGTCAGGTTTATTTAGCTAAGCTTATAGAATTTTGAAGAGAAGGCTACTTAGTACAGGAGCTAATTTAATGTCTCAGTATGGCTTGGGTTTCCCTGATGGTTCAGCAGGTAAAGAATCCTCCTGCCAATGCAGGAGACACAGGAGACGTGGGTTTCATCCCTGGGTCTGGAAGATCATCTGGAGGAGGAAAATGGCAACCCACTTCAGTATTCTTGCCTGAAAAATCCCATGGACAGAGGAGCCTGGTGGCCTACAGCCCAAACGGTCACAAGGAGTCAGACAGGACTGAACGACTATGAAGGAATGCAAGTAGTATAGCTCTGCCCTAATGGGACAAATTTCAGGGAACATTCTCGGTACAAGCAAGGACCTGCCAGAACCAGGAAATCACCAAACTCTGGTCACACAGCAGAACATTTATGCCTGGGCTTTGTATTTCCATCCTGAAAGACAAAACACTCCTAATATATGCTTTTTCTTTTAAGGGGGTTTCACGTATGTAGTACTCTTGCCTGGAAAATCCCATGGACGGAGGAGCCTGGAAGGCTGCAGTCCATGGGGTCGCTGAGGGTCGGGCACGACTGAGCGACTTCACTTTCACGTATGTATGGCTGTAATGGTTCTTGATGCAATTTGTGTGTGTTAGTCGCTCAGCTGTGTCCAACTCTTTGCAACCCCATGGACTGTCGCCCACCAGGCTCCTCTGTCCATGAAATTTTCTAGGCACGAATACTGGAGTGGGTTGCCATTTCCTTCTCCAGGGAATCTTCCCAACGCAGGGATTGAATCCAGGTCTTCTACCTTGCAGGTGAATGCTTTAACGTCCGAGCTACTAGGGAAGCCTTGATGCATTTTAACTATCAACAAATTCACATCTGGGAGGAGAAACAAGAATCAGCTCTCACTATCTAGGCTCATTCCCAGAGACCCAGGAATGCATTTCTTCATAACGCACTCCCTGATTCTTGAGGGGATTTGAGCCTGAGTTCAGGCTGAGAACTATGATCATCAAACCATTTCCCCTCTAGCCAAGTTTTTGCTGGAGCTTATACAAAAAGACTAGAGTCTAGGCACTGTAAGGCAATTACTTAATTGCTCATTATTACTGCTTAAAGTGTTTATGCATTTAAACTACTAACAAGACATAGCTCTCTCTAACCTCTCTCTCTCAAAAATGTCAGTTCTTTCTAACAAATACCAAGCCTTGCTTATTGTGAAATAATGAAAAACAGATTTTTTAAAAACCTCAATAACTCTCCTCTTGAGGTTCTTTATTTGGCTTAAATAGCTGGTTAGCATCAGTTAATTTGAAATACTATTGAAAATTTTCAGAGGAAAAATCCACCCCCTCTTAAAGCAGCATTCAAGAATAACTTTTAAACATAAAACAAATTATTTCAGTGTTCCTCCTGTCAAAAAGTCAAAACCATTATTATGATCTTTCTTAGATTTTATTTTTCCTATATGCCAAGCACAGGTGAATAACAATTGATGACCCTTTAAGACCATTCTCCATGAAAATGGCTCTTAAAATTATTTGTGAACCTGAGCATTTTAAGAAGTTAAAAAAAAAAAAAGTCTCATAAAGGAGCCCAAACATAGGAAAGGCTGCTGCTGCTGCTGCTAAGTCACTTCAGTCGTGTCCGACTCTGTGTGACCCCATAGACGGCAGCCCACCAGGCTCCCCCATCCCTGGGATTCTCCAGGCAAGAATACTGAAGTGGGTTGCCATTTCATTCTCCAATGCATGAAAGAGAAAAGTGAAGGTTAAGTCGCTCAGTCTGTCTGACTGTTAGCGACCCCATGGACTGCAGCCCACCAGGCTACTCTGTCCATTGGATTTTCCAGGCAAGAGTACTGGGGTGGGGTGCCATTGCCTTAGGAAAGGCTACTAGCGGGGAAAATATCTTAAAGCAATAAAAGCAGGCATATTAATTTAAATTTAAAATATGCGATATTTTGGGCAAGAAGAAAAGCTTGGTAGAAAGAAAATGTTATAGATATTCAGAATTATATAAATTATCATGAATATACTAAGTAAATTTTCACTAAGTGATGACTTCAATGACATATAAAACTTTTAAAAGGAATGTGTTATACTTATTAATATTAATGATATAATTAAACATGTTGGATAGGAAGAAGATCAAACTAGCCAGTCTTAAAGGAAATCAACCCTGAATCCTCATTGGAAGGACTGATGCTAAAGTTGAAGCTCCATTACTTTGGTCACCTGATGTGAAGAGTTGACTCATTGGAAAAGACCCTGATGTTGGGGAAAGATTGAAGGCAGAAGGAGAAAAGGGCAACAGAGGATGAGATGGATGGATGGCATCACCGATTCAATGGACATGAGTTTGAGGAAACTCGGTGGGGGATAATGAAGGACGGGAAAGCCTGGCGTGCTGCAGTCCACAGGGTCCTGAAGAGTCAGACATGAATTAGCGACTGAACAACACCAACAAAATCGACCATATACAGATTTATATGTAGTTTATGGTAGTATTAAATCATGTTAAAATTGGAAAGAAGGGGGAAAAAAAGATTTCTCAACTTGGTAAAGAATATCTACAAAAAACCTACAGTTAACATCACACTTAATGGAAAGAAAATAGGATCTTTCCTGCAAATACCAGAAGCAAGGCAAGAAAGTTCTCTCACCATTTTTTCAGCATTCTACTGTAAGTCCTAGCTAATGCAAAAAAGACAAGAAAAGGAAATGAAAGTATACGTATTGAGAAATAAGACTAAAATTGTCTTTGTTCACCAATGACATGATTACTTATGCAGAAAATCTGGAAGAATCAACCAAAAACTCATGGAACTAATAAGTGATTATAGCAGTATTGTAGAACATAAGGTTAACATACACAAGTCAATTGCTTTCCTATATACAGCAATAAACAACTGGAATTTGAAATAAAAAACACAATAACGTGTTTGATGAAGTGTAGTGAACTTACTTGCATTTATGTCCTTTTACCTTCATCAATTTATAATTGTCTTAAATATTTTCCCTTCAAACATTGAGAACCACACCAGGCAGTGTTATAATTTTTGCTTCAACAATCAAACATAATTTAGAAAATAAGAGGAGAAGAAAATAAACTTTAGCCTTACTTTTGCTCTTTCCATTGTTCCTTCTTTTTGGTAAAGTTCATTTCTTTTCTATTTAGAGAATTTCTTTTAGCCATTTTTTTAGGATAGATCTTCCAGTGACAAATGCTCTTTGTTTTCCTTCATCTGAAAATGTCTAAATTTCCCCTTATACTGAAGAATATTTTTGCTGCATAGAATTCTAGGTCAATTGTTTTTAAATTACTTTTAAGATTCTAAAGTTAATAAAAATTACTATACTCCTCTCTGCTAAAGGTTCATTAGGTATTTATGTGTCAGAATGTACTTATCTTTTCTTTTTCTCCCCTGAAATTTTCTTGCTGTTTCCTCCATTCACTTCCTTCCGACATTCATTTCCTTCCAGCATTTCCCACTGAACTGTAGGTTCCTTGAGAAGAGTAGGTCTCTTACGTAATTCATCTGCATTTCTCAAAGAGTTTAGTTTGGCATCTCTCACATACCATTTGTTCAATAAACTGTTGTTAAATTCTAGCCATGGGAATGCTGTATCAGTGTTTCGGTTATCTTTTTTCATCAGTGCACTAAATAGCTTCTTAGTAAACTAATTGAACCAATGGATCTTCTTTAGCTTCCCAAGTCACAAACAGGGAATCATTTGGGAGATAGACTTGCTGAAAACATCTCCAGGGTTTATGTTGCTATAGAAACAGGGAAAATTCCTTATCACTCACCATAGTTGATAACCAGTTTTAGGGATTATACGAACACAACTATCAACTAACTCATACAATCACCTACAGAGAATGCCACTGGATGGGAAAACATCAATTACCTGGAGTCTAGAAGGTAGAAAAGTTTCCAGTAAACAAATTGGGTATGAGTCCTAATTAAAAAAAATTTCTTTGACAAAATAGGGTGGCTAAAAGATAATCCAGAGAATTGCAAAATAATGTCTTTTAATGAAAATTTTGTAACAGTAAAATGGGCAGTCCTAATATAGTAAAGCATTATTGTTTGAAGCTAATGGAATCAAAATACATGGTGAATTTTCGCACCTTATCATGTGGATGACACTATACAGATACTACATTCATTGTCTCGAGGGCTATAAACTGGAGACAGAGGATCCCTGCATTCAACAGCTTACAATTCTAGGCAAGAAATCTTTTCAGCACCCTGCAGACATTAGGCAACCCTGAATTGTGGAAGAGGACATGGCCTCATCCCACAAGAAACTCTTTCCAATGCTGCCTCCCTTAGCAGTTAGCCACCCTGCCTCCATTATACTCATACTGCTTTTCCCCCATATTCTCTCTTTCCTTCCTCTCTTCCATTTTCCTTCTACAAGGGCTGTGTTGGAATAGAAGCAGATATGCTTCAGGGGCCACTCCATATTTATATCATCTTCTTCTGGCTGGGTCTTTATTACGGCTCACGGCTTCTCTAGTTGTGTTGCGTGGGCTCTAGAGTGCTGGCTCAGTAGTTGCAGCCTGAGGGCTTATGTTACTAGTTGCCCCATGGCATGTGGGATCTTAGTTCTCCAGCCAGGGATTGAACCCACATCCCTTGCACTGGAAGGCAGATTCTTAACAACTAGACCACCAGGCAAGTGAAGTGAAAGTCGCTCAGTCATGTCTGACTCTGCGACCTCAGTGGAATTCTCCAGACCAGAACACTGGAGTGGGTAGCCGTTCTCTTCTCCAGGGGATCTTCCCAACCCAGAAATCAAACCCAGGTCTCCCGCATTGCAGGTGGATTCTTTACCAGCTGAGCCACAAGAGAAGCAGACCACCCAGAAGGTCCTCTGTTTTCTTCTTACTGATACCTTATTTCACCATCTTCAACAGCTAGAGGGCATTTGCACATTTGCTGCAGTGAATTACAAGCTGCTTGGGTACAGGGGTAAAGTCTTGACCAGTGACCCAGTGGCAATGACGTGTAACTGTTGAGTGTATAAATGAGCACGTGAATGAACTTCATGGAAAAGAAAATTATCTCAGGATTACATTTATTCACATGCTAGCATTTCTCATTTCAAGTGAAGGAGAACTAAAAAGCAATCCACTTGGATTTTGATTGTCAGGTTTAACTCTCTTTTTGTAACCTTTGGTAGAGTTGTCCTTTCTCCTATGTTGTTCTCTGACTCCCTCTTGGGTAAAGAGGAGTCCATAATACAGCACAGCAATCTCAAGACAAGCATATCAAAACAGGGGCACTTAGCGTTCTGAGTCAAATGCTGTTGATGGATTTGTTTTCATATTGCTCATTCATGGGCACTTATTTCTCCCAGGAAAAGCCTACTATGAGGAGAACAAAGCTCTTGACCTGGAAGAATGTCTTGATTACTTTCCAGAGGGTTCATTCTGGGACCATGTTGGGCTCTGTGTAAGAGTACCAGTGAGTAGCTGGATGCATCTCTCACCAGGGAACAGGATTAGTACCGTATCTCCTGGTGGCCGGGGAGGTTCTTTTCCCGATCCAGTTCAAACTCACTTCTCAATGGGCAGGTCAAGGAAAGTGAGCCTTTAGCTTGGTGGTGCTCTGTGTCAGGCAACAGCACACTGTCTAAGGCCCCAGAATTACCTTCTCTCTTGTTCTTGTTTCTGTGTTGACTCTCTATGGGTAGCATTTTATTTTAGGAAGAGAAACAACAAACGGGTTGTTTATGTCACTCTCAGAAAAGTATGTATTTCCAAAGCCCAAGTCATTCAGGAGCCAAAGTTTTGGGGGAAAACACAAGATGCAATGGTTCCCCAAGGAACTGACCTTGAGCTGAAGCAGTACGAACCACAGAAGGAGGGGGCTGAGGTAGCTTGTATGGAAGATGGGAAGTAGAAGGATGCTTGGGCTGTGCCCAATGCACGAGTGAAGAATCAAAGTGTAAAAGAACTTTATTGGGAAAGTTATGTTTGCCAAGCTTCTGGATAACACTCGCCTTTCACTCAACTCAGAAGTAGTAGATTCACTGGCCCTAATGTGAGATATGGGGCTTCCCTGGTGGGCCAGAGATTAAAGCGTCTGCTTCCAGTGCGGGAGATCCGGGTTCGATCCCTGGGTCGGGAAGATCCCATGGAGAAGGAAATGGTAACCCATTCCAGGTATTCTTGCCTGGAGAATCCCATGGACGGAGAAGCCTGGTAGGCTACAGTCCATGGGGTCGCAAAGAGTCGGACATGACTGAGCAACTTCACAGACAGAACAGAATGTGACATGTTAAGTGAAATAACAAACATTTACAGGGAAAATTCCAAAAGCCACGCTGGGCTGTAGGAGAGANGGACGGAGAAGCCTGGTAGGCTACAGTCCATGGGGTCGCAAAGAGTCGGACATGACTGAGCAACTTCACAGACAGAACAGAATGTGACATGTTAAGTGAAATAACAAACATTTACAGGGAAAATTCCAAAAGCCACGCTGGGCTGTAGGAGAGACTCACAGGAGCTAGAGGTGCCTCTGAAACACATTTCTAAAACTTCCTGTAGGAATGCTTTAGATGCTAGCCTCCAAAAGAAGAATCTGGAAGCTGGGAAAGCAAACTCCACCTTTCTGCTCCCAGGATATAAAACTTTTAATGTCCCTCTTCACTTCTTCATGGAACATTTCACCTTGCTGCCTGTTAGGTTCAAACATTGCCTTGGCCCTAAAGGTGGGATTTAACCAGCATTCTGACAAAGATGCTACCAAGTGTTTCTATCTTCTTTTTGATAATATTTCTATTTGGCTGTTAGTTATAGTTATCAGTAACAATTGAGATCACTCCCACCTTGTGCAGAAGGTACAGTTCTCATGCGCGTTTGACTGAACAGCGGGATCAGCTGTAACATAAGATGAAGTGTAAAGTGTGTGTTTTATGTAGCCACCCTCCAGCACTGTCTCCATCTTAGGGGAGTATGATGGATTGTGTGCCCCTGCCTGCTGCCATCTGCCTTAAGCCAACGGGATAAACATTTCCAAGCCAGGGCACGTAAAGAATCCTTGAAGGCTTCTCTGGTGGCTCAGCGGTAAAGAATCTGCCTGCCAGTGCAAGACACATGGGTGGATCCCTGGTCCGGGAAGATCCCATATGCTCCAGGGCAACTAAACCTGTGCGCCAGAACTACTGAGCCAGCGCCCAAGAGCCCAGGAGCCGCAACTAGTGAGCCCATGTGCTGCAACTGCTGAAGCCCATGAGCCCTGGAGTCCGCGCTCCTCAGCAAGAGGAGGCACCACAGTGAGAAGCTCAAGCACTGCAACTAGAGAGGAGCCTCTGCCCGCNAAGTCGCTCAGTCATGTCTGACTCTGCGACCTCAGTGGAATTCTCCAGACCAGAACACTGGAGTGGGTAGACGTTCTCTTCTCCAGGGGATCTTCCCAACCCAGAAATCAAACCCAGGTCTCCCGCATTGCAGGTGGATTCTTTACCAGCTGAGCCACAAGAGAAGCAGACCACCCAGAAGGTCCTCTGTTTTCTTCTTACTGATACCTTATTTCACCATCTTCAACAGCTAGAGGGCATTTGCACATTTGCTGCAGTGAATTACAAGCTGCTTGGGTACAGGGGTAAAGTCTTGACCAGTGACCCAGTGGCAATGACGTGTAACTGTTGAGTGTATAAATGAGCACGTGCATGAACTTCATGGAAAAGAAAATTATCTCAGGATTACATTTATTCACATGCTAGCATTTCTCATTTCAAGTGAAGGAGAACTAAAAAGCAATCCACTTGGATTTTGATTGTCAGGTTTAACTCTCTTTTTGTAACCTTTGGTAGAGTTGTCCTTTCTCCTATGTTGTTCTCTGACTCCCTCTTGGGTAAAGAGGAGTCCATAATACAGCACAGCAATCTCAAGACAAGCATATCAAAACAGGGGCACTTAGCGTTCTGAGTCAAATGCTGTTGATGGATTTGTTTTCATATTGCTCATTCATGGGCACTTATTTCTCCCAGGAAAAGCCTACTATGAGGAGAACAAAGCTCTTGACCTGGAAGAATGTCTTGATTACTTTCCAGAGGGTTCATTCTGGGACCATGTTGGGCTCTGTGTAAGAGTACCAGTGAGTAGCTGGATGCATCTCTCACCAGGGAACAGGATTAGTACCGTATCTCCTGGTGGCCGGGGAGGTTCTTTTCCCGATCCAGTTCAAACTCACTTCTCAATGGGCAGGTCAAGGAAAGTGAGCCTTTAGCTTGGTGGTGCTCTGTGTCAGGCAACAGCACACTGTCTAAGGCCCCAGAATTACCTTCTCTCTTGTTCTTGTTTCTGTGTTGACTCTCTATGGGTAGCATTTTATTTTAGGAAGAGAAACAACAAACGGGTTGTTTATGTCACTCTCAGAAAAGTATGTATTTCCAAAGCCCAAGTCATTCAGGAGCCAAAGTTTTGGGGGAAAACACAAGATGCAATGGTTCCCCAAGGAACTGACCTTGAGCTGAAGCAGTACGAACCACAGAAGGAGGGGGCTGAGGTAGCTTGTATGGAAGATGGGAAGTAGAAGGATGCTTGGGCTGTGCCCAATGCACGAGTGAAGAATCAAAGTGTAAAAGAACTTTATTGGGAAAGTTATGTTTGCCAAGCTTCTGGATAACACTCGCCTTTCACTCAACTCAGAAGTAGTAGATTCACTGGCCCTAATGTGAGATATGGGGCTTCCCTGGTGGGCCAGAGATTAAAGCGTCTGCTTCCAGTGCGGGAGATCCGGGTTCGATCCCTGGGTCGGGAAGATCCCATGGAGAAGGAAATGGTAACCCATTCCAGGTATTCTTGCCTGGAGAATCCCATGGACGGAGAAGCCTGGTAGGCTACAGTCCATGGGGTCGCAAAGAGTCGGACATGACTGAGCAACTTCACAGACAGAACAGAATGTGACATGTTAAGTGAAATAACAAACATTTACAGGGAAAATTCCAAAAGCCACGCTGGGCTGTAGGAGAGACTCACAGGAGCTAGAGGTGCCTCTGAAACACATTTCTAAAACTTCCTGTAGGAATGCTTTAGATGCTAGCCTCCAAAAGAAGAATCTGGAAGCTGGGAAAGCAAACTCCACCTTTCTGCTCCCAGGATATAAAACTTTTAATGTCCCTCTTCACTTCTTCATGGAACATTTCACCTTGCTGCCTGTTAGGTTCAAACATTGCCTTGGCCCTAAAGGTGGGATTTAACCAGCATTCTGACAAAGATGCTACCAAGTGTTTCTATCTTCTTTTTGATAATATTTCTATTTGGCTGTTAGTTATAGTTATCAGTAACAATTGAGATCACTCCCACCTTGTGCAGAAGGTACAGTTCTCATGCGCGTTTGACTGAACAGCGGGATCAGCTGTAACATAAGATGAAGTGTAAAGTGTGTGTTTTATGTAGCCACCCTCCAGCACTGTCTCCATCTTAGGGGAGTATGATGGATTGTGTGCCCCTGCCTGCTGCCATCTGCCTTAAGCCAACGGGATAAACATTTCCAAGCCAGGGCACGTAAAGAATCCTTGAAGGCTTCTCTGGTGGCTCAGCGGTAAAGAATCTGCCTGCCAGTGCAAGACACATGGGTGGATCCCTGGTCCGGGAAGATCCCATATGCTCCAGGGCAACTAAACCTGTGCGCCAGAACTACTGAGCCAGCGCCCAAGAGCCCAGGAGCCGCAACTAGTGAGCCCATGTGCTGCAATTGCTGAAGCCCATGAGCCCTGGAGTCCGCGCTCCTCAGCAAGAGGAGGCACCACAGTGAGAAGCTCAAGCACTGCAACTAGAGAGGAGCCTCTGCCCGTCGCCAACTAGAGAAAAGCCCACGCAGCAGTGAAGACTCAGTACAGCCGAAAACAAATAAATAATTATCTAAAGAAAATAATCCTCTTTGATTTCTCTCTCTCTCTCTCATCCATATCCAACCCTCCTACAAGTTCTGTCAATCTTCAATGCATGAACCAAACACCACCTCTCCTCTCCACTATCCTAGTCATAATAGCATCATCTCACCTGGACAACTAGCTTTCACTGCTAAGTGATGATTTTACCAAATATGACTATGTCATTGCCTTCCTCAGGACATCCCATAGCTTTGATCACATCATAATAAAAACCAGAATCTTCACCATACCTGTGAGGCTCCACATGATCTGGTCCTTTCACTTCTGTCTGAGCGCATTTCTTGACATTCTACAACCCACTCACTCTACAAATCACACCAGCATGTCCTTCAAAATCCAAGCTCCCTCCTGTTTTAATGCTGTGGCTTGGCAATTTGTTAGCCCTGTTTCTATCTTGTCCTAGGATCGACTTTTTAACCCAAAGATATGGTCTTTACTCCCATGGTCTAGTCCTTTGGGGGTTTGATGGTTGGATGGCATCCTCAACTCAATGGACATGAGTCTGAGCGAACTCTGGGAGGTGGTGAAGGACAGGGAAGCCTGGCGTGCTGCAGTTCACGGGGTCACAAAGCATTAGACACGACTGAGCGGCTGAGCAACAACCCAGGGTACTGCCTACGTCTCTCTAGCTTCCTAAGATTCAGAAGCCTCTGCAGCCCTGTGATGGCAGTGGCTGAAATACCTGTTCAGGCCTTTTAACTCTCCGGCTATTTCCTCCTCTTGGATCCTTGTAATCTTAACCTTATCCAGACCAAGAGTCAGCAAAGAGTTAAGGGGGTTTACATACAAATTTGGAAACGTCCCCCGTGGTTCTCCTTCCCAGAATCTCTCCTCTCCTCTCTCAGTCAGCTTCTAGTAATTCTGGCAGCCTCAGTCTCCATATTGTGACTCCTCAAGCCAAGAGGACCCTGGTTTTCTGCTTGCACTCTATCTGCATTGCTCCCCAAGAACTGGGAAATGCCCCATGGGGCGAGGAGGCATAACATAAGAATCCGTGTAATGACCTTCTTGTAATGGTACATTCCCCTCCAACTTCTTCTTCTGACCATTCTTCATTGCCTCAGATAGTTGCTTTTTATATTTTATTTGGCGTTTACAGTTGTCATTTTCTAGTTCAAGCTGATAAAATCAACTCTGACATAAAGGAAGCTGCTCACCTAATAAGGGTTGAAGTGCACTGTTCTGATTTTCCCCATCTGTCCATAGCTATCTCATTTTTTACAGGATGGTTCCCACAGTGGCTTTTATTATATACTCTCATCTTTAAGGAGGGACCTCTCAATAAATTTTCATTATCTGGCATGCTTCTGGGAGAGTTGTTTTCCATCAAAGTCCTAATCATGGGCTGCAGATTTCATAATATCCAGATCTCATTACTCGCCCGTTGCTCTCTCTGCTTCAGCCACACGAGCTCCTTGTAATTCATCAAACATGATGGCATTTTTCTCGCGCAAGGCTTTTGAACTTCAGAGGCCGCCTGCCCGAGACAATCTTCCACTGGTTATTCACGTGTCTCACTTCCTCTAGGTCTTCCCCCAATGTCACCTTCCCAGGGTGGCTTCTTCCACCCCATCTTTAAGTCACCACCCCGTCATCATTCCCTATTTCTCTCATGTCCATGACATGTATCGCCATCAGACATGCTATATGCTATACTGACTCACCTTATTTATCCTATCTGTACTCCCATGAGCAGGTAAACTCACCACAGACAGAGATTTGGGCTCTTTTGCTCACTGCTTTTCCCTAGTGTGGCTTTCCCCTGGCGTGGAGCATCTGTGAATAAACTAGTGAGCCTAGATTTCTCTGTTAGATTTCTTTGCACTTGGTCACTGATCTGCTAACACTCTTATCACCCATTTTCCTAGTACTTTTATAAGCAATGACGATCAAAACCATCTCCTTTTTATACAGATCAAGGTTGTCCTCCAAGGGTTCAAGCCTTCCATAAAATAAGCAGCTCTTTAGTTTCATTTCCCAGTGTTTCCCCTGTCAGTATCCTCCTCTTAGGAAAATATTTTGTTTCTGTAGTGCGTCAAAGTAAGCTTTCATGAAGTAGTGGGACCAGATCAACATGAAATGCAAACTGAGATCAACTCTGCAGACAACAGATAAAAAGCAGATTTAAATGTATTGACTGAAAAACGCAGCAGTAACAAGTCCTGATAGAAGAGCCAGGTCATTTGCATTCATATCCCAACTCTTCTACCTCTGAGCTCTATGAGCCTGGGGAGTTAATTATGTCTTTTGGGTCCTCAGTTTCCTCGTCTGTAAAATGGAAGTAGTACCTGTAATTATACCTACTTCACAAGGTTGTCTTCTGGCTTTAATTTATATAAAATACTGAGAACAGTGTCAGACACATGGAGAGCACTCATTACACAGCAGCAGAGGCTGAAGTGCCTCGTAGGTGAGCCTGGAGACGGCGCAGAGGAAGGTGGTAGGTGACTGACTCAGCTTTCTAAGGTAGCAGAAACAGTTCCTTCTAGAAGCTACCCAGCTCTGCCTGCTGCCTCAGGAGAGAGTTTTATAAGGAAAACCCTTTCAGCAGAATTAAACTGAAGCAGAGGGAAGCAAAGAAAGCCTTAAAGATCAGATGTACAGGAGAAATTAGTGAAATCTTTCAGAGGATCACAAGACCTACAGTAAATTCTCCCACACTGAGGAAAACAGTAAAGTGGAGGAAACAATCTAGACATGGCAAAAAAGTCAAGGTTCTCAATCCGAGAAGCTTTGCACATCTTCAGGTGCTAATGATGTTCCCCAATGATACACAAATAGTGATAATCTCAGTTACATCCAGACAGTGAAAGATTTCTGAGTAAACAGAAGACGTGGCAATCTGAAAAGAAGGTTATTGTGAAGGTGAAAGTGTAATGACGAGTCAGTCAAGGGCCAACGGGTCTCTGTGAATTCTCTGAAGGCAAGAGTGAGTGAGACAGAAGTTGTGCATGGAAATTGGTGAGGTCAATTCAAGGTCAAAAAACACAACCAGCCTGGAAAGCTTAAGGCATGATTAGAAAACACTAATTATTTGAGAACCAGAGTAAATAAAAAGAGATTAATTTAATGGATTACTACAGCTCTAGGCTCCTGGTAAATATTGGATTGGACCAAAATTTCATTCAGATTTTTCCATAATATCTTACGGAAAAATCCGAATGAGCTTTTGGGCCAACTCAATATATACATTTAATTTTCCCTCTCAATCCACAGTTCCCCTGACCCTTTCCCTCCCAGTTTGCCACTTCCCTCTTCTATTCAATCTGCAAGGTCTTCATGCTGGCTTACTTCACTGCAGAGCACCCTGCTGATACCCAGGAAAATTCCATGGGGTTTCTTTTCCCTGGTCCCCCTCCCAGGATCCCAGTTGGATAATTGGAGGGCAGTAGCAGATGAGTGAGTACCAAAGAGGCCACATGCTTTTAACCTTAAAGGTTAAACATGTGTGCTAGTGCTTGGAAATGACCCTGAATTATGACAATTTATACAACATGAAAATCAGCATAAAAAATAAAATGAGGTCTTCCTGAGTGACACTGACAGACTCTCAAGGCCACAAGGGTACCTCTGTGATAAGACCAGCCAAACAGAGGCAAGCCTGAGCATTTTGGTATCTAACTATGCTTCTTCAGGGAGTATGAGTTAGTAACCCATCTCCTTGGAATTTCTGACTTGCTCTGTTTGTTTCTTTGTTTTCAGCATATTTTATAAAGCAAACTTTAATAGCTCTATTTCATATCCTAATAGTAGTTCTACAAAATAAGTACTCTTTATTTAAAATTTGTGCTTTATATTGGAGAAGAGTTGATTAACAATTCAACTAACACTAATTAACAGTGTGTTCGTTTCAGGTTAGTTTCAGGACTTCCCTGGTGGCTCAGACGGTAAAGTGTCTGTCTACAATGTGGGAGACCAGGGTTCAATCCTTGGTTTGGGAAGATCCCCTGAAGAAGGAAATGGCAATCCACTCCAGTACTATTGCCTGGAAAATCCCATGGACAGAGGAGCCTGGTAGGCTAGTCCATGGGGTCGCAAAGAGTCGGACACGACTGAGTGACTTCACTTTCACTTAGTTTCAGGTGTACATCAAAATGATTCAGTTATATGTATACTTGTATTTATTCTTTTTCCAATTCTTTTCCCACTTAGGCGGTTCCAGAATACTGAATAGAGCTCCGTGTGCTCTACAGCAGGTCTTCGTTGGTTATCTATCTTAAATATAGTATAATTATTATCCAAGTGTTTTCACAGATGTGTGGGAATGCCATACTTTCTTGGGAGAAATCTAAAAAGTTTCTAAAGGGATTTTTCTGTATTTTTAGTATAACTGACTATTTCTTGAATTAGGAAGTTGCATTTAATGTATATGGAGTTCAGGTTTAAAAGCAACATATAAGGCTTCATTACCCTGCGTGCGTTGCATAATGTATAGAGATGGAGAAGCTTCCCAGGTGGGTCCGTGNTTTCTAAAGGGATTTTTCTGTATTTTTAGTATAACTGACTATTTCTTGAATTAGGAAGTTGCATTTAATGTATATGGAGTTCAGGTTTAAAAGCAACATATAAGGCTTCATTACCCTGCGTGCGTTGCATAATGTATAGAGATGGAGAAGCTTCCCAGGTGGGTCCGTGAATTTCCTGAAGGCTCTAAGCCCCTCAGAAACAGGGTCAAGGACGTTGCTTCCTTACCATTTCCTCACAGTCAAGCCTTGCCTCCCTCCCCACACTGGCACAAACTCTCCCGGACATGTGCTTCTTCCCTCACACTCAGGTCACATCGTCTGCACTCCATAAACAGAGGGCTTGTGTTAATAAAACTTCAAGTCTCACAAAAACATGCTTGGAAACTGTCACTGTTCTGTAACATCTGGTGCACACATCTGCCTGAAATTTCTCTCCTAGAAATTAGAGCCCATCATGGCTTCTATCTCTAATTCTGACTTCCCGAAGGATCTACAAATGACAGAACCAAATTAATTCCCACGACAAATGGCCAGGGTGACAGAGCTTGATACATTCTTGGCTTATGTGTATGCTTCATGTCATGCCTCTTCGGAGAATCATTGCTATCATGATTCCTGCAAGTTTTTGATAATCAGTTAGCCAGGAGACATTTTTGGAGTGTCCTCCTGTTCAAGCTAAGTTTCAGGAATAGGGTCAGAAATACTAAGTTTTATCTGGAGAAGATGACATGTGCCCTCCTTTGCCCATTGTGACATTCAGACACTCACCCCATGATCAGAGAATGTACCTCTTGACTCTACTTGGCCACAGCATTTGAGCAGATGAAAGTCAAGGGCTGATTTCCTTGGTTTTAGTATACATTATGCCCTGGCTCTCAGAGGGCTCTTCCAAAATAATAGAGAAAATCTTCTCATGGCCAAAATGATTCTGCCACCTAAAATAATGTGACACCACCACAACCACCGTGGTTCTTTAAAATTTGCTCTGTTGGAATGTAGAGTCTGTAAACATAACAGTAAAGTTTCCTGCTCTACTGGTCTGTCTTACACTTTGAATCCCTTGACTCTGCTTGGCCACAGCATTTGAGCAGATGAAAGTCAAGGGCTGATTTCCTTGGTTTTAGTATACATTATGCCCTGGCTCTCAGAGGGCTCTTCCAAAATAATAGAGAAAATCTTCTCATGGCCAAAATGATTCTGCCACCTAAAATAATGTGACACCACCACAACCACCGTGGTTCTTTAAAATTTGCTCTGTTGGAATGTAGAGTCTGTAAACATAACAGTAAAGTTTCCTGCTCTACTGGTCTGTCTTACACTTTGAATAGAACTTCTGCCCAGGCACATTTTTGTAATATCGTACTTAGGTCAGGTGGAAAATATTGATACATCAAGTTCAGCACATGTTCCTAAGAATTTCACATTTTATTAGAAAATATTTAAAAATCACATTTTAATATCACCATCAATCTTATCAACAGTCTTTTAAGTGTTGGGAAGTGATCCAGCTTATAGGGTCAGATACATAATCTACAAAATTCTAAAGTTAGCATTGGCAACAAAGATGGTCAGTTTATTTTCTTAGAATGACAGGCTTGCTTTGTCCATTCTTCAGGAAATATCTGCCAAATATTCAAATCTGAATAATCATAGTTTGTCAGTCACTCTTTCAAGTAATGATGGTGTTTCATGGAAGAAAAAAATTTCTTTAGTTCAGCTTGCAAATCGAATAATTGCACAAGTGCTTTTCTTCTAGGCCAGAATCCTTAAATTATGACCAGGAGAGGCTAAATCTAGATTTAAGCTTGTTGGAGTAAATAAAGACTAACTGGAACACAACCAGGAAAAAACATTGCTCTGTTGGAATGACTGAAGACAGCATAGCCTAGGCAGTAGTGATAGGAGGATGATTAAAGGCAGTGAGAATGAGAGGTGCTGGGAGGTTGGGGCAAGTGACAGAAAAGCTGGATGTCTTTGGACTAGCTTATTCAGCGCTAACCTTGCTTGTCATTAGCTTCCACTTGAACATACACTTTGGGTCACATAATGACTGTTTCCAGCCCAGTCCAAATGCTGGTTCCTAGGAAGTGGTTCTCTCTCCCTCTCTGCCCTCAGCTTATGAACAAGCTTTCTTTTATTTTTTTAAATACTGATTTTATTGAAGTATGGTTGATTTACAACATAGTGTTAATTTCTGCTGTACAGAAACGTGACTCAGTTATAAATATATATATATTTCATATTCTTTTCCATTATGGTTTATCATAGGGTATTGAATATAGTTCCCCATGCTATATAGTAAGACCTTATTGTTTACCCTTTCTATATATAATAGCTTTGCATCTGTTCCTCCCAAACTTCCAATCCTTTTCTCTCCCATTCCTCCTCCCCGCTGGCAAGGCAAGTCTGTTCTCCATGTCTGTGAGTCTTGAAGAAGCTTTCTTAATGAGACTTCCAGCCTTACTGAGCATCTTTAAGAATCTGCATGCCAATCATCTTCTCTGGATCCCGCCAGATGCCCCTAAAATAGACCCCTGACCAAACCACGCCCCTCTCCCCTCACAGGCTGAGGACTATGAGGGCTGTGGCAATAAGAGGCCAATTAGCACATCAGAGCAGCGGCAGCGGCAATGTGGCCTTTCCTGTGCACTCACCGCGTGCTTTATGCTCCAGAAATTTCTCCACAGCAATGTTACAGGCTGTTCTTTTTTACCCTGAGAGGTGAAAACAAAATAGGAACTAAAATTGGAGTGTGCAAAGCCATCTGGATCAGATGTGGCACAAATGAGATAGCCTAGAAACTTTTCCGTTCCCTGTTATAAAAAGAGCTGCCCAGGGCCAAGATAACAAACTCTGTCCAAGTGGATGGAGGTGACAAAGGCGACAGGCCATTTTAATTTCCCTGTCAAAAAGCCCTCCCCCAAAAAAGCCTAAAAGCACTGGGCATGTTCCTTCTCCTAGTTCTGCATCACGTCACTGGGAAAGTCACAGCAAAAATTCTCTGGTTTCTTAAGAGTTGCTCTGGAACAGTCCTTCAAACGCATTTCTGTGTGTTTTTCTTCTTTAATAACTAAGAACCTGAACATTCAATAGCACAATATTTCACTTCCAGGCTCCTGAAACCACTTCCAGGCTGTTGACATTGTGGGAAAAACACAGAATTTAAAAAGACGTGATCTGGGTTCAAGTCCCAGACTGGCTACTTCTAGCTGTTGGTTCTGGGTAAACTGCTTTCACCACCTGTGTTTAAGTGTTTTCATTTGCAAAATGGGCATAATGCTCCAACACCTGCCTTCCTGACCCTAAGAACCATAAACTAAAGCACGTGGAAGTACTGATACTTTTACCTATGCCATATGTAAGTTGATCTTACATATCTTACTTATTTTAATTAGAATGGTTTAATATTTCTGACTTTAAAATTACATATGCTTATTCTAAAAATTTCCAGAAAATACAGGAATACAGAGAAGAGAGTGGAAAATGTTTCTTTTTTCCAAAGAGATAACCTTATGATAACTATTAACATTTTTATAATTTTACCTCCAGACTGTCTTTGTGCACACAATCCCATTTTACAAAATAACTGGGGCTTCCCTGGTGTCTCATACAGTAATGAATCTGCTTGCTATGTAGGAAACCAGGGTTTGATCCCTGGGTCAGGAAGATCCCCTGGAGAAGGACTGGCAACCCACTCCAGTATTCTTGCCTGGAGAATCCCATGGATAGAGGAGCCTGGCGGCTACAGTCCATAGGGTCACAAAGAGTCTGACAGCACTGAGTGACTAAAACTTTAACTTTTCCATAAGACCATACTAATTACCTGTAAAATGAAATTTGTATTTAATGTCATGTGAATCAGTGTGAATTGTTATTATTTTTACTATAACAACACAAGTAGCCTAAATGAAAAAATTGAAGGAAGCACAAATAGAACCAGCATATGGTATTGCTCAGCTGTGTCAAAGTGAATTATTCATAAGCATTTGTCAGAAATATCCAAGGTTACTGAGCTATTCTGGAACAACAGGGTACACATTCTGAGGCTGAGATGGCTATATGTTTGATGAAACCTGTTTCCTTTTCCTCATGGGCACAAAGCAAAGCTGTATTTGCATCACATGGGGTCATGTGACTGAGTTCTAATGAATAGGACAGGAGCAGAAAGATACACATCAATTGCAGACGGAAGTTGTGAGGAAGAGGGTGTGTCTTCACCCTAGAACTTCTTCTCTGCCAGCTGAATGGAAAGAGCCTAAAAACTTGGGCCTGGACATAGACCACCTGCCAAGCACGTACTGGACTTGACATCAGTAAGAAATAAACTTCTACTCAGCTACTGAATCTCAGATACTTAATTTATAGCTGCTAGCTTTACCTACTGCAATCAGTGAAACCTTTAACCTTCTTTGAAGTTACAAGAATAGATGGAAACTTGCAGTAGATCTAGAACTTTCCTTCAATGTAGGCAGAGCTGAAACTTACTGAGATTTCATTTCAGAAGTACGGAGAAAGAATTACCCTTTCTCACTTATTTGGAACAAGTAAATCTTCACCCACTCCCTCATTAAAAATTCTTCAATGGCTGTTCCCAGATCTTTCTTCCTATATATAAAATTAAGACTTCAAATGCAAATATCCCTGAGAGAGACAACACATTCATTTGACTAAATGGTCTAAACTGCATTCAGGGTGGTGTCAGGGATTATGCAAAGAAGTTGTTGACAAAGAGATTCTCTTCTCTCAAAGAACAGATTATACTATCACAAAGGCAACAAAGCCAACAGGAATTTCATTTCATGGGTATAGTACATATATCACTGCTGGAATACAAAGTGAGAACTTTGCCTTTTCCTCGCTCCTTCAGAGCACCCAGCACATAGTAGGCTTTCAACAAAATCTGATGAAAGACTACTGTATTAAGTGATGGGCATACTAATTGTCAAATTGTACATCACTATGAACTAGAGTTCCTAGGGAAAGTTTATGAAGAAAATGGGAGTTGGATCATGTTCCCTACAGTTTCCAGGAGGGCGAACATAATAAATAATAATGTCTCTTTAGTTCACTGGGACAAACAGGGCTTCTTGCAGCCTAAGTGGTAGCTACCAAGTTTCCACTGATTACCTGCACTCAGCTCAGTTGTGCACGGCAGCCCCCTGGCTGGGTGGCCCTGCCCGAAGGCTTCGCAGCTGCAGCCACAGGAGAGAAGTAGATGTCCACGGAGGGCCAGGGCTCTGTTCAAACGTGACTGTGGACAATACCAGCAAATATGTTTGCAATAGAGTAAGATTTGGAAGAACTTTAACATCTCTATTGAGATGTAAAAGAAAAATGAAGATCATGGCATCCGGTCCCATCACTTCATGGCATATGGATGGGGAAACAATGGACACAGTGAAAGACTTAACTTTCTTGGGCTCCAAAATCACTGTGGTCAGTGACTGCAGCCATGAAATTAAAAGTTGCTTTCTCTTTGGAAGAAAAGCTATGACAAACCTAGACAGCATATTAAAAAAGCAGAGACATTACTTTGTCGATAAAGATCCACATAGTCAAAGCTATAGTTTTTCCAGTAGTCATGTATGGATGTGAGAGTTGGTCCATAAAGAAGGCTAAGCACCAAAGAATTGATGCTCTCGAACTGTGGTGCTGGACAAGACTCTTGAGAGTCCCTTGGACAGCAAGGGGATCAAATCAGTCAATCCTAAAGGAAATCAATCCTGAATATTCATTGGAAGGACTGATGCTGAAGCTCCAATAATTTGATCACCTGAAGTGTAGNTCTCGAACTGTGGTGCTGGACAAGACTCTTGAGAGTCCCTTGGACAGCAAGGGGATCAAATCAGTCAATCCTAAAGGAAATCAATCCTGAATATTCATTGGAAGGACTGATGCTGAAGCTCCAATAATTTGATCACCTGAAGTGTAGAGCCAACTCATTGGAAAAGACCCTGATGCTGGGAAAAATAGGAGGCGGGAGGAGGAGGGGCCAACAGAGGATGAGATGGATGGATGGCATCATCGACTCAATGAAGAAGAGTTTGAGCAAGCTCCGGGAGATGGTGAAGCACAGAGAAGCCTGGCGTGCTGCAGTCCATGGGGTTGCAGAGTCAGACATGAAGGTAAAGCACAGGCAAGCCTGGCATGCTCCAGTGGGGTTAAAGAGTCAGACATGACTGAGCAACTGAACAAGTCTCAGTTCAATTTTGAAACCAGGGAATAATCTTTATACTCACTGGGAAGATGAAAGGGAATGATAAATCGAAAATTTTCTCCTTACATGGTGCCTGGCTTATAATAAATGCTCAATAAGTGTTCATTATTAGTCAGGAAGCAATTACAGTCCTTGATGGTGGTAATGGGAAGCAGAGTTGACCTCCATGACTGGTCCCCACCTTGGACCCCACCATGTGAATATCAAGGCTCATGCTCCCCTGGAACTGCGTCCAGCCAATGATTGGGCAGTGGGGCAGGGGGAGCATGGCCATGCCTCTAGACTGGGGACTTCTTTTAGTCCACTTTGCCACCAGGATGCTGCTCCAGGTACTAGCACTGCTCTGAGGTTTGATTCTCTTTCTGCCCCATCCTCTACCACCCCTGTTTCCATCTGCTTTCACCACATATGCCAGGCCAAGTGTCTCGCTGTCTTTCATGAGTCTTCCCATGATCCTTCCCGGGCACTCCTTTAATCACTGCCCTGCATGTATGATCCCTTCCTGGTGTCTGCTGTCCAACGGATTTCAACTAACACAAGTGTTAGAAGCTTGGTTTGAAGAGACAGCGGCTGAAGAAGCCAGGGCCAGGCTGCTTCACTGACCAAGGAGGTGCCAAGGAGGACACCTTCCTGAGCAGTGTCTGCTACACTTAGACTCAGATGTAAGCAGTAACCCCGTTGCTGCAGAGTTCTTTGTTGGTGACCTAGAAAGACATCCTGGCATAGGGGAAGCCCCTCCAAGGGCAGCAATCCAGGCGCTGGAAAGATACGAGGGAGTAATTGCCACAGTACAGTAGAGTGGGCTGGATATCGCTAAATTGCATTGAGACGCCACAGAAGCAAAATGAGAATCCAAGGGGCATGAACAAACAATTAGAGGTAGCACAGGGAACTATACTCAATACTTTGTAATAACCTATAAGGGAGAAGAGGCTTCCCAGGTGTCTCAGTGGTAAGAATCCGCCTGCCAATGCAGGAGACACTGGAGACTCAGGTTTGATCTCTGGGTCAGGAAGATCCCC